>NW_021025000.1:482095-525497 GCF_004153795.1 Camellia sinensis
CATTTCCAGGCCAAATAGAGGAATGTAAAGCAAGTATGTTAAGCATGCAAAAGGCACAAATCCGACCAAAAACAGAGATACGTGAACCTAGAAGAACCCAAAAACCTCTGAAATAGGGCCAAAAATCATCAAGCATGCATGTTGCCCTTTAAGCCAAAAGGCAAGAAAATGAGGCAATGAAGGGAGAGGGGTGTCCCTCCCCTATACAAGACTTCAAACCACCTTCCTCACCACTGAAAATCCACTAGTTTTCAGTGGTGAAGAAGACTAAGACACTCAAGAAAACAAAGCCTCACAAAGGAAGCACCAAAAGCCAAATAAGGCAAGAGGTGAGTTTTGAACTCAAAAAAAACACAAAACACCCTCAATGAAAGTTCTTAAGAATGAAAATATAAGCTTTTTTTATGTTATGCACAAAGCTCTAAATCAGCAAGTAATAGGCAAAAAACTAGTGCAAGCTTGGAAAACAAAGCAAAGTATACCCTTGAAACCTTTGAAGACAGTTGCCAGCCACCCTCTATTGTCAAAACCAGTCAAAAAATCAACAACAACCCTTAAGTACCCTCAAGTCCGAAGTAAGGTTTGGTCAGTGTATGTGTAGTGCAAAGATCTAAGGTAAAATGCACTTTTGGGCACAAAACACACACAAAGGAGGAGAGAGAGGAAATATAGAGAGAGAGGGTGTAATGTATATGTATATGCTCTGTTTTACTCAAAGTTACCAACCTAGAAGAAGGAGAGAGCCCTCCTCTTATAGAAGTCCCTTGCAAAGCTTACTAAACAAGTTTGCTTAGAGGAAATCCCTCCATACACGTGTTGGAGGAAACAGAGTGGGTGCCAGCTTCACAGCTAGCACAAAATATCTACTAAAGGAGTAATGAACAGTAGTCGGGCTGCTAAAATTTCCATTTGACAAAATAGACGCCGGAGCGCACAAAGAATGCGACTGCAATATACATTGCCGATGGCAAACACCAAGTCGGTGGCCTCTGGCCATGCCGGATGTGTGGGGGATGCCTCAGAAGGCATCCCTGCCCTCCAAGGCAAAACATAGTGTTTGGTGCAAAACCGACACTAAACAGTCGAATTCGGAGATCCTGAGGCAATGGCGAGCCGAGACCTCGGGAACTCCACGAACACAAACATGGATGATCACCGGGTGGTTCAAACGGGACGTCCAAGTCTTGAGGACGGTCAAAAATGGGGTCTACAGTTGCCCCTCCTTTGACAGAACTCGAAAGTCATAACAACGATGGAGTGAATGTCAACTAGAGACGACCCTTTTTGACAAGTCGAAGACTTAGACAAACATGTAAGAAGCAAGGTATGCCGCCGAAGGCAGGGCAAAATGCAGACAATGCACAGAGCCAGACATAACTTATGATCATGCGAAGAAAGCTGTAATGAGCATTCATGCGACAATTTTAAGCTAGCATACACCGAACTACACATACCAATGCAGAAAGATGTAAAGATTATGTAATTCTCAATACGTCTCATTTGGAGGTACATACCTGTGCGCTCGTCTGTTACACAGCCTCAAATGAACCGTAACATACATATCGCTGCAAGAAACAAATTAACAGGTGCAACATCGTTAGCACATGCATAATAATGTATTCGAAGTGCGTGACAACACAAAGCAATGGGAAGCATAAATGGCTGTGAAGGCAAAGTCATGTAAGTGGAGCACGCGGTCTACGAAGGCAACGAAATGGATCATGGCATGCGAAGGTCTACGCAATGCCGGGAGATCGAACGTAAGCTGCGTCTACGCAGCAGACATTGGTCTAAGAAAGTACATGCGGTCTACGCAAGTAATGAATTTGAATGCAAGCATGCGGTCTACGCAAGCAACATGCGTCTACGCAAAGAAAACATGCGGTCTACGCAAGCAGCATGCGGTCTACGCAAAGAAAACATGCGTATATGCAGTAAAGACATGGGGTCCATGCAAGTATGGAATCGATTACAAACATGCGCGTCTACGGCAGGTCAAACACATGCGGTCTACGCAGGAATGAAATGATTGCAACATGCCGTTTACGCAAGCAAAACATGCGATCTAGCAGGTAATGAAATTGAACAACATGCGGTCTACGCAAGCAAACATGCGGTCTACGCAGGATAATGAAATTGAACAATATGCAGGTCTACGCAAGCAAAACATGCGGTCTACGCAATTAATGATTGAACATCATGCGGTCTACGCAAGCAAACATGCGTCTACGCAAGTAATGAGTTGACGAATATCGGTCTATGCAACAAAACATGCGGTCTACGCAAGTAATGAGTTTGAACGAATATGCGGTCTACGCATAATGAATGAACAATCATGCGATCTACGCAGCAAAAATGCGGTCTACGCAAGTAATGAGTTTGAACGAAATGCGGTCTACGCAAGTAATGAATTGAATAATTCATGCGGTCTATGCAAGCAAAACATGCGGTCTACGCAAGTAATGAGTTTGAACGGAATATGCGGTCTACGCAAGTAATGAATTGAACAATATGCGTGTCTATCGCAAAGCAAACATGCGTCTACGCAAATAGAATTTGAAACAAACCTGCGGTCTACGCAAGTAATGAATTGAACAATCATGCGGTCTACGCAAGCAAAACATGTGGTCTACGCAGTATGAATTGAAATCGTGCGTCTACGAAGTAATGAATTGAACAGATCATGCATGTCTACGCAATGCAAAACGTGGCGGTCTACGCAAGTAATGAATCGAACATCTCATGCGGTCTACGCAAGTAATGAATGAACAATCATGCGTCACGCAAGCAAACATCGGCTACGCAGGTACTCGAATTTGACAAACATGCGGTCCTACGCAAGTAATGAATTGAAACAACATTGCGTGTCTACGCATGAAAAAAATGCGGTCTACGCAGGTAATGAATCTGAGAAAGAGTTGAATGTACACAGTAAGTAAAACATGTCATTCACGATGCTGATATGTAAAGTACTGTAACACAGCCAATAATTGAAACGATTCTCGGAATTCACAAGACATGAAAAGGTACGGGACGGAGTTCTTCGTACGTATCAAGCATTGCTTGCAGAGTTGTGGCCTGAGTCAACTCGAAGGTTCACGTTTCAAAGTGTGCTTACCCGCATTGTCTCGAGTGATGAAGGCGCCAACATGTAGTTAACCCGAACAAGGTGCGGAAGGTGTGTGACCGCAAGGAGTTTTACTGGTATAATTCGACATTTGACTACCCTGCCATTCTATGCTTTACTTCCCTTTTTACTGGTAGTTTAAGCACATTGCACTGCCTCGGGCAGTTTTATTTTCTTCTCAAAATCACACATTTTGCAAAACACGTGATGGGAATGAAACACCATTTTGTTAAAGATGTTGCATTTGTAGATTTTCTACGCATCGCATCGCAGGTATCACACACAATGTGACGAAATTGAACTAATTTTGAACACTGAATATTGCATCGTATAATCAGGTAGTGAACCGATTAAACTCGATAAGCACAGCGGCTGGTATAACCAACGTGTGTGAGTAACTCATAACACAATCAAAAAAACTCAAGAGAGTGAGATACACTCGAAAGCAATTACAATACTTGATAAGCGGACAGGCGTGACTCTGCAAGATATCGATCATCGGGAGAGGGATCGGATGTGGTATTCCCCTATCCTAGCATAAACAGCTAGGAACAGAGAAACCATCGGCCAGGGGAGAGGCCATCGCCAACAAGCGCATGGCCATCGGCCGAAAAAGTGCAGTCGGTCGGCAAAAGGTAGATGTGCCGGTCTGCAAAATTGGCGGCGGCTGTGCATGAGGGAAGTCAGCAGAATGTTGACACCGTGTCCTTCCACCCAACCTTATCCCCTTCAAAAGACCCCAGCTCAATAGTTTTTCTCAATTACCACACTGATTTTTGCTCTAATGGCAAGAATTTCATCGCTCAACAATCTCACAATTTGGATTGCTAGTTTTGGATGGCTCGAAAATAAATTTCTGGGGTTCGACATAAATGCACTGATTTTACTCTGGGTCCGTACCCCGATGCACCTCCCGTTTCTCCATGCGCGGCAAGTTTGAATCCGGTGACGCATATCTTTATGCTTTAGCTGGGCAAGAGATATCCTACCTTTTGAAGATTTCCGAGCCTTGAGTGATTCCGACGCGACGAGGACTCCTGTCCAACGTAATTTGCCATGCCAAGTCCTTAGGGCGAATTGTGGACTCATGTATGTGTGCGCTCGGTCTCTGATTTTGACGGAGCCTGTGATCTTTCCGAGTTTTGATCGATCGGTTTTCCTGATGGCTGATTGACGCAACAACCATCAATTGGCAAGGCTATCCGGCGACACGCCCTCTGTTGTGTGCATGCTATCTCATTTTCTTATTGTCTCAGGCTCGGAGGGTCTAGTGTCCGCATTGACCGAGGTTGCCCAAGCTTGAAGGAGGCAAGAGTGTATTGCCATGACTCTGGCTGAGACGTTGATGGGCTTAGACGCTTTCATCGTCATGAGACGACTAATTAGCAGGGAGCCTACTACTGCGACAGGTATCTTTGCCACCAACCTCACATATGCATTGCTCACATCACTCGCCCTCAAGCTCGTTTTTTTTTTCTCACAAACCCTATTTTCACTTTTCTCTTCTCGTACATCTCTCTATTCTTTATCTCTCATTTTTTTTTGATCTTCCCTGGTATGTTGATGGACAAACTGCAATTGTGGACTCTTGCCCAGCGTATTCAGTTCACGGCATTTTTCTGGCACCGTTCTAGTCAATGCCTCTGGATGAGGGATGGTGTTCGCTTGGAATGTGCGCTTTGTCCGCAACCGTATTGCTTGGCGTGCCCTTGGCTGAGCCTCCGGCAATGAGGTTGCAATATGCCCTCGGCAGACTGGGATCAATTGATTGGTCTCACTCAACTGTGTTCATTTCTACTTCCATTCCGGATTCGACACCAATTGGCCATGATCAACCTGTCCACTCAGAGGGGATAGGCGTACTTGCTGCATTCCCAGCACGTGGCGCACGGTTGCTTGGCAGGCCACTCGCGTGAGGACGACGAGAACTCCTGGCACCCTGCTCCCTTTCAGTTGCACTTTGTCTGGTGAATGCTGTGATTGTGCTTAATTGAGGAGGCACAGCGTCGGGCCCATCTTGTCGTCAGACGGCTTCGACCAAGCGCTCGGAGGGGGGCGCAGGAAGCACTTGACTTGACTATCCCGTGGATTTAATTGCTTTATTAGTACTTTCAGTTTTCTTTTATGCAGTAAACAAAGCAACTTCGGATTGTATGCAAAGCAGCAGGGAGAGCTCCTGTTTTGAATCAATGAAATGAAGGTTGTGTACTGAAATTTCCGCTTTGGTCCAAAAATGGTCAAGTTGTAAAAAGATATATTTGCAACAAAGTCAGCTTTTATTAAAAACTTCTCAAAACATTTTTCGTGTGGATCAGAACTGAGACGCCATAGATCGGTCACCGAGATGCACAAACCGATCCCTACAACTGGAAAGTTGCCCTAGTCTGAAGAGCACTGCAGCCGAGATCAGAACCGAACCCTGAATGCTGAATAGACAAAGATTGCGAGACGATCAAATGGACAAAGTTGTATCGGGGAAGTGCTATGGCGAACTTCAAGTATGAAGCTGCCTACGTTCCCAAACGAGAGAGATCAAGCACTTATGTAGCTTAGGCTTAGGTTCACTCGAGTATTTTCACTCTCCTTTTACGCTCTGACTTTTGCCAAGGTCTGCCCCTTTGCGGTTTCAACCTTGCTAGCTCAGTTTTATTATTTTCTAATTTTTGTGCTCTACTTTTGCCTGGTCGCCTTTTCGCCTAGCTCGGCATCTGAAGGTAATATTTCTTCAACTTGTCCATGTTGATCGGTTGGGAAATTCCAGGCCATCTAGTCCATCAGAACCACAGCTCCACCTGACCAGATAGCTTTGTGATGTAGGGACCAGTCGCAATTAGGTCTGAACTTTGCCCTTGGTTCGTGGATGGGAGCTCGATTGTCTTTGAGTACCAATCTCCTTCCTTTGGATTCCTGGACCTTAACTTTTTTGTCGAAAGCCGGCAATTCTGCGTTGATAACCTTGAACATGGTACAAGTGCTTTCAGTCTTCTCTCATCAAGAGCATGAGTTCCTCAAATCTGCTCTGCTGCTAATCTGCATTGCTATTTGACACTCAGCCAATACTCGTAATGACGGAACCTCAATTTCGATAGGTAGACGGCTCCACCCATAATAACTAATGAATACGGGGTCGCTCCGGTTAGAAGTTCTAATTGAAGTCCTGTAACCCATAGAGCAAATGGCAGCTTATCTGGCCCAATCTCGGTAGGTTTCCACCATCGTTCGCAGTATATGTTTGATGTTCTTGTTGGTGGCCTTAACTGCCCCGTTAGTTTGCGGCCGGTATGTGGATCGACTTATGAAAAGCCACGTTATAATTTCTCCAATAAGTCAATTCTCCTTCTTAAAGTGGGAACCATTATCCGAAATAATCTCGTTTGGGACCATAGCGACAGATGATGTGTTTCTGATGAACTTTGCGAACGTGCAACGCCTTCAACACCGCTTATGATTGGGCCTCGACCCACTTCGTGAAATATCTATCGCGACAAGGTAAACTCATGCCCATTCGATCACTTCGAGTGACAGCCCTGATCACATCAATTCCCAAACTGAAATGCCATGGCGAAGTCTTGTGTACAGTTTCGACGAGTGGATATTCATGCGATTCGCACTGATTTGACATTGTGTGCATCGCCGAAACAAGATTGATAACATCCTCCTCATGGTGGACCAGTAGTAACCCTGTCGGAGGATCTTCCGTGCTATGCATTAGTTCCTCTCATGTGTCACCGCACTCCTCCTCCTGAATGGCCTCCATCGAGGCGCTTCGATTCTTTAGCTTCGACACATAGTCTTTGTGCATCCAGATGGCCTCTTTATACAGCTTACCCGACAGATGATGAACTGAACGGCCATTCTTCTGATCACCTTTTATCTTTGCATTTACCCCTAGTGGATACGTCTCTTCTCCAGAAGTTCCAAATGTCGTAATACCAGGGGTTGTCGTCCTGAGCCTCATCTCTATAGGCGGAAATTGACTCATATGCTTGCGCAACTTCTGGTCAATAATGACTAACGCATTCCGGACTCCGGACGGTGATGTCTATTCATATAAAATAGAGTTGCTAGTGAATTTGTGAAACCTGTTGCTCCTTACTAGGTGGGTGAAATTTAGCTCTCTCAAATCCGAGGAATTAACAAATCCAAGGTCTGTGGATAAATTATCATTACTTCTCGTCTTTGACTTTCCAGTCTCCTTTTGCTTGAAGACACAACAAGGTTCGAGTCTCCAATGAGACTCCAACCGCCTTGCCCTAGTTCTAGGGCTGCTTCTAGGCCGGCAATACATGCCTCATATTCTGCTTCAATGTTCGCAGACTTTGAACCGGAGCATTGAATGTAAAGGGATACGGGAATCGTCAAGGCGCTGTCAGCAACACTCTCTATCCCATACCCGTAACTGGCTTGAGCTCCGTCAAAGTACAATCATCCAATTTCATCTTCGATGTGCAGAATTGGCTTCATCTGGGAATAGGTACTCAACTGCCTCATCCCCTTCAACCGGTGTCGGCAAGGAACTCCGCTACCGCTCTCCTTTACTGACTTGCGTGTCACATACTTCAGATCAAATTCCAGAAAGCAACAGCAGCCAACGAGCTAGCCTACCCGTAAGTGCCGGTTTCTCGAAAAAGATATTTGATGGATCCAAGCGTGAAACTAACATTACAGAGTGAGCTAACAGGTAGTGCCGTAGTTTCTGGTAGCCATACCAAGTCCAAACAAGCCTCTCCAGCGGAGTGTAACGGGTCCGTCGTAATCCAGCATCTTCTTGCTTAGATAATAGATGGCCACTTTCCACTTTGTCTCTGACTCCTGTCGAGCATGCAGCCCATGGTAGTCTCAGTTACCGAAAGGTACAATATCAACGATTTCCCAGCTCTGGTGGTACAACACGGGCGGGTTCTGTAAATATTCTTATTGATCTGTTCAAAAGTTGCTTGACATCCGCCGTCCCATTGGAATTTCTTTCCTTTCTTCAGGAGACCAACAAAGTGTTCACAAGTCAGGTTAGTTTTGAAATAACCGTCTTATGAATTGCATCTTTACCTAGAAAGCCTCGCCCCTCCTTTTCAGCTCCTCCTTTTCAGTCCTTGGTGGTGGCATTTCTAAGTTGGCCTTGATTTTGGAAGGGTCGACCTCGATGCCCCTTTGTGTAATCAGAAATCCCAGCATTTTTCCCGCTGTAACACCGAAAGTACACTTCTGAGGATTTAGCCGCAACCGAAATTCTCTGATCCTTTGGAAGAACTTTTGCAAGGCGGTGTAGTGGCCTTCTCTTTCCTTGGACTTGACAATCATGTCATCCACGTACACCTCAACCTCTTTGTGGATCATATCATGCAATATTGTGGTCGCTGCCCGTTGATATGTGGCCCCAGCGTTCTTCAACCCAAACGGCATCACTCGGTAATAGTATGTCCCCCACAGGGTGGTGAAAGCAGTCTTCTCCTGGTCTTCGGGTGCCATCACTATCTGATTGTAGCCTGAGAAACCATCCATAAACGAGAGCAAAGCATGCCCTGCTGTAAAATCCACCAACTCATCAATATGTGGCAAGGGAAAGTCGTCCTTCGGACTAGCTCTATTCAAATCCCTGAAATCCACGCATACTCGGATCTTGCAATCCTTCTTCGACACTGGAACAATGTTGGCCAACCAAGTCGGGTATTCGGATACTAACAGGAAGCCTGCATCGATTTCCCTGGTAACCTCTTCCTTAATTTTGATGGCCCAGTCCGGACGAATCCTTCTGAGCTTCTGTTTGATGGGTCGGGCCTCGGGGTCAGAGAGGGATCCGGTGCTGTACAATCTCAGGATCGATTTCAGGCATGTCTTCGTAGGACCACGCGAAAACGTCTTTCAAATCTTTTAATAAAGCGACTAAGCGCTCACGTTCCATCGAAGACAACGTGGACCCGATCTGGACCAGCTGCGGGTCCTTCTCAGTACCAACATTCACAGTAGTAATTTCATCCATTAAGGGTTTAACAAATCTCTCCTGCTCTTGATCAATTAATCGTTGCAAAACTGGAGGAATTTCTTCCTCGTCGTTTTCATCAAAATTTTGAAAATCCTGATTCAAGCAATAAATCAAAGGCACAGAAAAATACTCAGAAACCACATCCACATCATTCTCATTAAATACTTCCAAGCTGTCCGATTCTTCTGTTACAATAGACTCAAAAGAGAAAGAAAATGACGACCTAGACAGGACTGTGGCATCCGGGTTATCACCCCCAGGAATACCGGACCCAGACTCAGTCGAACTGGAACCTGATTCTGACTCACAAGACTCGGTGGAATCAGATTCCGGATCACTACCTGACCCGGTGCTGCTTGATAAAAATCCCTCTTCATATTTCCAGACGAGAGAGGGTGCGATAGATGCATCCAAAATAGTTGATGGTAGGCCCGCAGCCGTTTCATTCCCGATCATGCATACCGAGGAGTTATCCCCCAAGCACTTCTGTTCGATCGGAGGATCTGAAAGTAGACATGCCAGTGCTACCCCCATTTCGTTTTCACCGTCCTCAGACTGCACTTCCTTACTCTATTCAGCCTCAGCCGATAGATCTGCCTGCCCTTCGGCGATGTCATCCTCAGGTAGCTGCAGGTCAAAGAAAATCTCAAACCCCGATACGCGCTTCCTCTCTGCGTTCAGCCACGGCTCTGGGAAGCCACAGAATGGAAAGTCCTCCCCCTCCAGGACGAAGCGTCCGTTTAGGGTACCCTGAACGGGCTGGTGCATCAAGTCAAAGGGCTTCCCCATCTATTTCGCTCTGGCTCTTCCGGCCATTTCCTTTCCTTTCCTTACCCAGTCCTCTTTGGTGGGTAGATAACCCAATCCAAAGGTATGAGGGTTGTGTGGCACTTCGGCCAATGCTGCGACGCCCTTCCAGCCGCTCTTGCCCAATCCCATCCCGGGGATGTGCTAGAGTTTGTTCATGAGATAGACTGCTTGGGCACTGACATATACCCCTTCATTAGCTGCCATGATGTTCTGTACAACCCGAGCCTCAGCCAAGGTAAAACCTGATATGAACACATCTTCCATACCGTGCTCGATTTCTAGAACAGGCGTAGATACCTCCAGCGGCGGATGAATTGATGAATTTCCGAAAACAATGGCTACTCCCTTCCCATAGGGGTATTTCACCACTTGATGTATGGTGGAGGAGACTGCCTTTACCTGATGCAGCCACGGCCGCCCCAAAAGCAAGTTGAAAGTTGTAGGTACCTCCAAGACATGGAAATCTATCTCATGCTGTCCCGGCCCAACTTTTGTTTGAATCTTAACTGTTCCCATTACTTCCTGGCTTGCGTTGTCATACGCCCGAATTACCTGGGCCGTTGGCACAAAGTCCGTGATTTTAAAACCGATTGCGTAGGCTATCCTTGCCGGACAGACGTTGATGGCGGGCCCTGTGTCGACAAGCACCACGGGTGTCCATTTATCTCTGCACTCCACGGAGATGTAGAGTGGCTTGTTATGGTTCGCACCCTCAGGTGGCAGTTCTTTATCAGAAAAGGTCAACATCGGGGTAGCCCCTCCCGAAAAAACTAGGCCCACCAGCAGTTCGGGCGTGGTGTCTATAGAAAGCTTGGCTTTGTCCATGGCTGAAAGGACAGCCTGTCTATGTACTCGAGAAGCCATAAGCAACCCCAGATGGAGATGTCTGCTTGTATCTTTTTCAATTGTCTCAACACGGCCTCATCCTCGAGTTGCTTTTCTTTTTGCTTCTCTGCCTCCCTATCTTTTCCAGACGCCTCTGGTTGATCTAGGTGTGGAGGCTTGAAATACCGTCCACTCCTAGTCATGTGATCGACTTCGCCGACATACCAGGTATCATCTGGATGGTTACTCCCCCAATCTTCGTCTGTGTAGGCAAGACACAGATCATCATCCTCCCACCACATTCCATCTGCAGCCGACAGGCACCTGTCCGGTTCTGGCATGACTGTTCTCATACTCGAAGTACCTTTTATTCCTATGCTCGCGGCATTCTCCCTTTCTGTACTCGCAGCAGTCTCAATCCCCACATGGGCTTTTGCCTTCCTAATTCTCTCGGAATCGTCGAATCTTTCCGGTTCCGACTGTGTCAATGTAGCCGACTGTTCAATAATCCCCGTACTCGAAATGATCCAATCCCGAGCGAAACTCTTGACACCGGCGCTCTCCGGTGATGCACTCTGTTCTCCAGCCCTTCTGGCTGTCACTTGTATTCTTGCCCTTGCCGGGCCTTGTGTGGCTGAGACTCCTCTACCACATCTGGTTGATCGTTCAACCATCCCGTAGCCTCTGTTGATTCCTCATAATCGAACCAGTTGACGGCTAAGTCCCCTAGATCTTGGTTACTGTAAAACTGGAGCTTGACAAGGTCCTCTTCCACAGCCATTACATCATTCGTTCCCTGTCCCAGACTGTCCCCTTGGATCACACACAGCTCCCCCTCTGTTTTTAGTTACATATCTGGCCTGCCTTGGCCTATTGACAAAATGTAGTCACTCGGACTATAAGCATTCCCAACACCACTCTCAGATTCCGCAGACTCTGGCTCAATAACCCCATTCTCCTCTGGAGTCTTCTCTCTCCTCTTCTCGATAGTCACCACCGTTGGCTTAGGTTGGGTTATGGAGATGTCCATCATGCACAAATCGGTGCAATCGGGAAGGAACACTTCCGGCTTAGGCAGGTGGGAAGGAGTGATATAGACGCTAGGATCGTAAGGCACGACCCCAGCTTGGATGAAGTTGACTCTTTTGGGTGGTGGAGTTTGGTTATGTGTGGGGAGAGGGTTTGTAGTAACGTTTGGTTTCTCGGGAGGCAAAATCACCCCGTTATCGATGAGATCTTGAATCTCATGACGCAATCGGAAGCACAGGTCGGTGTCATGACCGTGCTGTTGGTGAAATTCACAATATTTGGCTGGGTTGTGGGCAGCGAGGAGTCTTTCTTGTATGGGCCGTGGCTCTAGGGGCTTCAGATGCCCCTTTCTGATTAAGACCCCCAAAGCTTTGGACAGGGGCATATAAAGTGGAGCGAAGGTTCCAGACGCACCGGAGAAGGTTCCAGACACAATATTTGACTGTTTGTGAGTTGCTTCCAGACGCACTGGAGAATGGTGCGGCTGCCATAGTTCTTGAGGGAGGGTTGGTGGTGACCATACTTAGTTCGGAGGTCCTGGTAGTTGTAGCGCCACTCGGGCCTGCATTAGTGTTATGATTGAATGTTCTGCGGGGTTGCTCCCGGTCATTATCAATCAATCCTTGCTTTAAGGCATCTTCAATCTGCACCCCCATTTCATGTAGGTCAGAAATGGTAGGGAAGGGGAGTACAATCATCTTTTGCATCAACTTCGGCTGAAGATTGCGCACAATCATCCGAATCTGGTCTTTGTCTGTGGGCCTTAAGGTCATTATCAAAGCCTTAGCCCGCCATCTGGTTACAAATTCCAAGAAGCTCTCTTTGGGTTCTTGCCTCGTTGTCTCGAGATCCCGGGTCGTAATCTCGATTTGTGTATTATATGAGTACTGCAAGATGAAGGCCTCAACCATCTCGTCCCAACTTCTCTTGACGTCATCCTCCAATTTGGCATACCATATGGCCGCTACACCTGACAGGGTCCGGCCAAATAGAGACAGTTTTTGCAGTCTTGTGAGGCCCATTGGCCTTAGGATGTCTGAAAACAATCTTAGGTGCACCATGGGGTCTCCGGACCCATCAAATCGATCAATGTGCGGCATTTTGAATCTGTCAGGCAGCGTCATGGCTGCGTCGATATACCCATCTTCGATGTCAGGGATGGTCTTGACTCCCTGGGATCACTTAAACATCTTTTCCAACTTACTCAATTTTAAGGCTGTGGGGTCCACTTCGAACTCGAAAGGAGAGTTCGGTATATTGACTGGCGTGGGTGCCTTGGATAGTTGTGGCGGAATCGGGGGCGGAGCTGGCCCCGCTGGAAGGTCGGTATCCTCTTGGACATTCCGGGCATTCGGTGTTTCTTCGGGTATCGGAACCCTTGGTGGGGGAGGGACTTGTTGTGAAGCAGATGCTCCGGCTTGCTGCTGTAACCTCACGATTAACTCAGCTTGTTCATTCATAACCGTGGCCTGCTGCTTGGCGAACTCTGCCAGCCGGACAGCATCCTGCTGCATCATTTTCATGCTCTCTTGGAGTTGGCGCACCATCTCCTCTAAACTAGCCATACTGTTTTGTTCTGACTGAATTATCGGTGTATGTTCCCTTTATGTGGGTGAAACAGAACCCTGATCCCTACTGTACACAGGCGGGGTAGATAAAGCCCTCTGTACTGACTGTCGAACTGATGCCCTCTGCCTAGCTGTCGTCCGTCTAGTAACTGGGGGTAGAGAGTGGTACACTGTTGTCCGTCTACCAGATCCTCAGATCGATGGAGCTGACGACCTCTAATCCAGAGTGCTTGGGGAATATCTACCGGGTTGGAAGTAATGGTGCTAAACTACCTAGCAAAAAGATAAATAAAGCAGTAAATAAACAAACAATCGGATAGCATAATGGCATAAAATAAACACATACAACGCACAGTTGGGTATTCACAATACACAGTTGGTAAGTCGAACACACTGTTCCTCGATACTGATCACTGTTCCCCAGAATCACTGTTCCCAAAACTGAACCTGGTACCCGCAGATAACTGATTCTCATAAACTGATACTGATGCCCTCAGGTCTAATACTCAATCTTGGAAACTGATATGTACGTCCCTGTAGAGATACACTCTAAAAGCACATAGCAAGTAAAGAGAGCCAAAAACACCCCTATGTTGGGGTAGGGTTTCCCTATCCTATTTTGTCAGGAGCTAGGGTTTCACTATGCACACAGTAGTTTTCAAACAACCTAACATCGGGTCAGCAGCCTGTCCTAGCTTGGAATGGTCACTATGGATCCGAATATGCACTAGGTCGAATGGTCGAAAAGGGTGCCCCGGTAAAACCAGGGTTTGTGTTCCCATACTGTCAGAGCCCATAACCGGTCAGCCTTATGGTCATGTCTTGACAAGACAAGCCTCCGGCAAACCGTTCAGGAATGGCAGATGGCAAACACTGTGTTCCTAGGCGCACCAATGCACATGCAATGCAAAGAGACACATAAATGAAATCACAACATGATATCACGGGTTCGAGTCAAGCTCTCTAAATTTCCCCAGCAGAGTCGCCAGAAATTGTAGAAGTCCCCGAACGCCCCGGGAGGATGAGTCCCGTTCTGTTCATCTGTGGGCTTACTACAGTTAGGACTCGATTTGTTGTCACGGTTCTAAATCTGAACCAAAGAGTCCAAATCCGGCAAATCGTTTTGAGAAACAGATTTTTTTGAAAAGAAGTGCCAAACATGGACTGCTTTGCCAGATACACAGTCGCCACCTAAATATTTTAAAATGGGGGAACTTACGAAACCCTGACTCGGTGCCAAAGGCCACGTGTCCGTCATCACCAAAGTTGCCTCGGCTCGGGAACTTGGGTATGATTGGGGAAGACCAGCTATGAGCACCCCCTCTCGCCCGGTTCGAAGACCGGCCTCTACTAATCATGATATCCAATTTTGAAAACGTTATGTGTTCTTATTCCGGTTATTATTCTAGAATTACTATGTTATGCACATAGCAAACAAGTATAGACTAGATTGCCTAATTTGGAAATAAGCATTGCATATCCGTTTGTCTTAAAAAGTACTTTGGAATTTGCTACTCGCAAGTAGGCTAAAATACGGATTTCAACGAGTTTTTCCAACTCAGACAATCCAACCTTCACCCACAGGCATTCAAACAGTTATATCATATAAGCAACTAGCCTCATGGTAATCATGCTATTATGGCAGCACTCACACGCATGCAAGGATGCTAAAGCAAAAGAACTCACAGAGTACTCCAAGCCAAGACAGGAACTAGTTAGTAATCATATGCATGATCCTAGTTCATATTTGAAATGGCTAATGCAACACATGCAAAGATGCAATCCAAACAGGCTCGGCTATCCTAAACAAGGCATGTGAAATGCAATCAATTGATGCACGCATTCAATTTGGAATTGAAATACAAATGCAGTTAGTATGATGCGCCGAGCCCGGTGCATGCAAGACAAATGTATGGATGCACACATGCATGTCATAAGGTATGCTAATTTAAATATGCCCTAGTCTACCATCATAAGCGGGTAAATAAAAGGGAAGAAAGACATGGGGTTGGAAGACATACGGGAAGAAAGACATGGGGTTGGAAGACATACACACACTCACGCACACTTATTACACAATTGCCCTCACTCGGAGGGTCCAAATAAATATTGCAGTCCGAATAATAAATACATTAATTATTACAGAATTTCTAATTAATTAACAGAAAGAATGCCAAAAGAAGAAAGGTGGCCACAACCCCCGCCTCGGGATGCACGAGTGATGCATTCTCGAACCCGTCTCGTCCGGAAAGCCCGTACCATACCATTGCTGCCTCTGTTTTCACTGCCTTGCTTATCTGAAAAATGCCAAGGTTCTGGGACAGGTTCCTTGCACACTGTAGGGTACCACTGGCAAGAGGAAATGCCCACCGGCCGTGTATAATTTCCATCGGCTGCTGATGGAGTTATCGACCATTAACCAATGGCCGGTTGACATTGAATGCTGTCGGTCGGCAGAAACTTCCTGGAGAAGACAGTTTTGACAGCAACAGAGGACAGACAGTATATGGCATAGGATTTCAGGCACATGTGAGCGTGGTCATGTTCCCCATCATGTATTGATCTCAGGGAAGCGTGGCCCTCGATCCTCGAGCCATCAATTGTGCATGATAGCCTAAGAGATCAAGCTTGCCATTTGATGTAAAAATGTATGCAACACACAAATGAGGACCAAGACCCTATCATGTCGAAGTCAAGGGCCCCGGTGACCGAGAGTTAAGATGTATTACATCACTTATAGTATGAACGCTCCTTAACCCTCACACTTGGTTTGACACCCCAAACCAAGTAATGCAATGCATGTTATGCAAACATGACTCAAAGATACAACATTAGATTAAGATGCAAGGCATGCCAAATGCCATGCAACTACCATGGCAAGTATGCAATGCTAGGCATGCAAGATGCAAATGCATTGCAAACTTGGACGATTTAAGCAATAGGATCATCATGTTACAACACCTAATAAAGCAATCATGCAACAAACATGAGACAAGCATGCAATGGTGGACTTAAACCATAAAGGGGCAGACCTCAATCCACCCCAAAATGGTGGACAAACACTCATGCCAACACGCAAGCCAATGGACCTAAGGTTAAGGCACAAAAAGGGGGCACTTTATTTCCACCAACATGAACATTCATGGAATGAATTAGACAAGAAAAAACAGAATCCTAGCATGCAAAAATGGACTCCAAAACCCACTGATATGGCAGCTTAAATGGCTCTAATGAGATGCATGCACCAAAACTCATTTCTAGGCATAAAAGGGCACACCCTCAAGGCATGAAAGAGGTCACATATGCAAACATACAAACATGATTTATGGGCTGAAATACGATCCTAAATGATGCCAAATCATTAAGATGGCCTAAGCTACGCATGCTAGAGGCCAATATACTCAAGGCTTACAAGCTAAAACGCAAACAGATGACACCAAACATGGCAAGCATGACTGAAACAGATGGCCAACAGGCCTTAAACAAGGTAAAGTAATGCCAATACCTTCATGAAATTAGGCTAAAACATGCAAGAATCATGACCTAAACACAAGATGCATTTCCAGGCCAAATAGAGGAATGTAAAGCAAGTATGTTAAGCATGCAAAAGGGCACAAATCTGACCAAAAACAGAGATAACATGTGACCTAGAGACACCCAAAAACCTCTGAAATAGGGCCAAAATCAGTCTAGCATGCATGTTGCCCTTTAAGCCAAAAGGTAAGGAAATGAGGCAATGAAGGGAGAGGGGTGTCCCTCCCCTATACAAGACTTCAAACCACCTTCCTCACCACTGAAAATCCACTGGTTTTCAGTGGTGAGAAGACTAAGACACTCAAGCAAACAAAGCCTCACAAAGGAAGCACCAAAAAGACCAAATAAGGCCTAAAAGGGTGAGTTTGAACTCAAACCACAAAACACCCTCAATGAAAGTTCGTAAGAATGAAAATATAAGCTTTTTTTATTCTATGCACAAAGCCTAAATCAGCAAGCAAGATAGGTAAAAAACTAGTGCAAGTTTGGGGAAACTAAAGCAAAGTGATTACCCTTGAAGAACCTTTGAAGAACAGTTGGTCTAGCCACCCTCTATTGATCAAAACCAATCCAAAAACTCAACAAACAACCCTCAAAGTCCCTCAAAGTCGAAGTAAGGTGTGGTAGTGTGTGTGTTAGTGCAAAACTAAGGTAAAAATGCACTTTTGGGCCACAAAACACACACAAGGGAGGAGAGACAGAGAAATATAGAGAGAGAGGGTGTATATATATGTATATGCTCTGGTTTTACTCAAAGTTGCCAACCTAGAAGAAGGAGGAGAGCCCTCCTCTTATAGAAGTCCCCCTTGCAAAGCTTACTAAAGAAGTTTGCTTAGAGGGAAATCCCTCCATACACGTGTATGGAGGGGAACAGAGTGGGTGCCAACTATCACAGCTGACATAAAATATCTACCAAAAGTAGATGAATAGTAGTCGGCTGCTCAAAATTGCCATTTTCACAAAATGGACTGCCGACCGGCAACAAAGAATGCCGATCGGCAATATACATTGCCGATGGCAACAAAACACCAGCCGGTGGCCTCTGGCCATGGCCGGTGATGTGTGGGGATGCCTCACAAGGCATTCCCTGCCCCTTCAAGGCAAAACACAAGTGTTTGGTGCAAAACTAGACACTAAACAGTCGAGTTCGGAGATCCTGAGGCAAGGCGCGTAGCTGAGACCTCCGGGAACTCCAAACGAACACAAACATGGATGATCACCGGGTGTTCAAACGGTGACGTCCAAGTCTTGAGGACGGTCAAAAATGGGGTGTCTACAAACACTCAGACACTTATTCAGACCGTCTTGCATGATTGTAGATATGTAATTATGGTGTTTACTTGCCATTTCTCGTGCATTATGGATAGAACACTCGGACACCTACTCGGACCCTCTTGCATGATGGCAGACATGTAATTATGGTGTTAACTTGCCATTTCTCTTGCATTGGGGTTTAAACACTCGGACACTTATTCAGACCCTCTTGCATGATGGCAGATATGTAATAATGGTGTTTAGTTGCCATTTCTCATGCCTTAGGGTTTAAACACTCTGACACTTATTCAAACCCTCTTGTACGATGGCAGATATGTAATTATGGGGTTAACTTGCCATTTCTCTTGCATTGGGGTTTAAACACTCGGACACTTATTCAGACCCTCTTGCATGATGGCAGATATGTTATTATGGCGTTTGCTTGCCATTTCTCATTCATTAGAGTTTGAACACTCGGACACCAATTCGGACCATCTTACATGATGGCAAATATGTAATTATGGTGTTTACTTGCCATTTCGCATGCATTGGGGTTCGAACACTCGGACACATATTCGGACACTCTTGTATGATGGCAGATATGTAATTACGGTTTTTATTTGCCATTTCTCATGCAATTCAGTTTAAACACTCGGACACTTCTCCGGATCCACTTGCATGATGGCAGATTTGTAATTATGGGGTTTACTTGCCATTTCTCTTTCATTAGGGTTTAAACAATCGTCACTTATTCAGACCCTCTTACGTGATGGCAGATATGTAATTATTGTGTTTACTTGTAATTTCTCATGCATTAGGATTTAAACACTCGGACATGTATTCGGCCCTTCTTGCATGATAGCCGATATGTAATTATGGTGTTTACTTATCGCTTCTCTTGTATTGGGGTTTAAACACTCAGACACTGATTCGGACCTTCTTGCATGATGGCAGTTATGTAATTATGGTGTTTACTTGCCATTTCTCATGCATTAGGGTTCGAACACTCGGAAACCTATTTGGACCCGCATGCATGATGGCAAATATGTAACTTTGGTGTTTACTTGCCATTTCTCATGCATTAGGGTTTAAACACTTGGACACTTATTTCGGACCCTCTTGCAGGGTGGCAGATATGTAATTACGGTGTTTATTAGCCATTTCTCATGCGTTAGGGTTTCAACACTCAGATACTTATTCAGACCCTCTTGCATGATGGCAGATATGTAATTATGGTGTTTACTTGCCATTTCTCATGCATTAGGGTTTAAACACTCGGACACTTAGTCTGGCCCTCCTGCACGATGGCAGATATGTAATTATGGTGTTTACCTGCCGTTTCTCATGCATTAGGGATTAAAACTCGGATACTTATTCGAACCCTCTTGCATAGTGGCAGATTTGTAATTATGGTGTTTATTTGCCATTTCTCTTGTATTAGGGTTTAAAGACTCGGACACTTATTCGGACCTTCTTGTGTGATGGCAGATATGCAATTAAGGTGCATACTTGCCATTTCTCATGCATTAGGGGTCAAACACTCGGACACCTATTCGGACCCTCTTGCATGATAGCAGATATGTAATTATGGTTTTTATTGGCCATTTCTCATGCATTAGGGTTTAAACACTCGGACCCTTATTCGGACCCTCTTGCATGATGACAGATATGTAATTATGGTGTTTACTAGCCATTTCTCATGCATTGGGGTTTAAACACTTGGACATGTATTCTGACCTTCTTGCACGATGGCAGATATGTAATTATGGTGTTTACTTGCCATTTCACATGCATTAGGGTTCGAACACTCGGACACTTATTCAGACCCTCTTGCATGATGGCAGACATGTAATTATGGTGTTTACATGCCATTTCTCATGCATTAGGGATTAAACACTCAAACACTTATTTGGACCCTCTTGCATGATGGCAGATATATAATTACGGTATTTACATGCCATTTCTCTTGCAATGGGGTTTCAACACTCAGACACATGTTCGGACCCTCTTGCATGATGGCAGATATGTAATTATGGTGTTTAGTTTCCATTTCTCATGCATTATGTTTCGAACACTCGGGCACCTATTCGGACCCTCTTGCATGATGACAGATATGTAATTATAGTATTTACTTGCGATTTCTCATGCATTAGGGTTTAAACACTCGGACACTTATTTGGACCCTCTTGCATGATGGCAGATATGTAATTTTGGTGTTTATTTTCCATTTCTCATGCGTTAGGGATTAAACACTTGAACACGTATTCAGACTGCATTGCATGATGGCAGATATGTAATTACGGTGTTTACTTGCCATTTCTCATGCATTTGCCTTTAAACACTCGGACACTTATTCTGACCCTCTTGCACAATGGTAGATATGTAATTATGATGTTTACCAGCCGCTTCTCATGCATTAGTGTTGCAACACCCGGACACTTATTCAGACCCTCTTCCATGATGGCAGATATGTAATTATGGTGTCAACTTGCCATTTCTCATGCATTAGGAATTAAACACTCAGACACTTATTCGGACCCTCTTGCATGATGGCAGAAATGTAATTATGGTGTTTACTTGCCATTTCTCTTGCATTCGGGTTTAAACACTCGGACACTTTTTCGGACCCTCTTGCATGATGGCCGATATGTAGTAATGTTGTCTAGTTGCCATTTCTCCTGGCTTAGGGTTTAAACACTCTGACACTTATTCAAACCCTATTGCACGATGGTAGATATGTAATTATGGGGTTAACTTGCCATTTCTCGTGTATTGGGGTTTAAACACTCGGACACTTATTCAAACCCTCTTGCATGATGGCAGATATGTTATTATGGTGTTTGTTTGCCATTTCTCATTCATTAGGGTTCGAACACTCAGACACCAATTCGGACCATCTTGCATGATGGCAGATATGTAATTATGGTGTTTACTTGCCATTTCACATGAATTAGGGTTGGAACACCCGGACACCTATTCGGACACTCTTGCATGATGGCAGACATGTAATTACGGTTTTTATCTTCCATTTCTCATGTATTACGGTTTAAACACTCGGACACTTCTTCGGATCCACTTGCATGATGGCAGATATGTAATTATAGGGTTTACTTGCCATTTCTCATTCATTACGGTTTAAACAATCGTCCCTTATTCAGACCCTGTTGCGTGATGGCAGATATGTAATTATGGCCTTTACTTGCAATTTCTCATGCATTAGGATACAAACACTTGGACACGTCTTCGGACCTTCTTTCATGATGGCCGATATGTAATTATGGTGTTTACTTACCATTTCTCTTGCATTGGGGTTTAAACACTCGGACAATTATTCAGACCCTCTTGCATGGTGGCAGATATGTAATTATGGTGTTTAGTTGCCATTTCTCATGCATTAGGGTTCAAACACTCGTACACCTATTCGAACCCACATGCATGATGGCACATATTAAACTATGGTGTTTACTTGCCATTTCTCATGCATTAGGGTTTAAACACTCGAACACTTATTCGGACACTCTTGCATGATGGCAGATATGTAATTATGGTGTTTATTAGCCATTTCTCATGCTTTAGGGTTTCAACACTCGGATACATATTCAGACCCTCTTGCGTGATGACAGATATGTAATTATGGTGTTTACATGCAATTTCTCCTGTATTTGGATTTAAACACTCGAGCATGTATTCGGACCTCCTCGCATGATGGCCGACATGTAATTATGGTGTTTACTTACCGTTTCTCTTGCATTGGGGTTTAAACACTCGGACACTTATTCGGACCCGCTTGCATGATGACAGATATGTAATTATGGTGTTTACTTTTCATTTCTCATGCATTAGGGTTCGAACACTCGGAAACCTATTCGGACTCGTATGCATGATGGCAGATATGTAACTATGGTGTTTACTTGCCATTTCACATGCATTAGTGTTTAAACACTCGGACACTTATTCGGACCCTCTTGCATGATGGCAGATATGTAATTATCGTGTTTATTAGCCATTTCTCATGCGTTAGGGTTTCAACACTCAGATACTTGTTCAGACCCTCTTGCATAATGGCAGATATGTAATTATGGTGTTTACCTGCCGTTTCTCGTGCATTAGGGATTAAACACTCGGACACTTATTCAAACCCTCTTGCACAGTGGCAGATTTGTAATTATGGTGTTTACTTGCCATTTCTCGTGTATTAGGGTTTAATGACTCGGAAACGTATTCGGACGTTCTTGCGTGATGGCAGATATGTAATTAAGGTGCATACATGCCATTTCTCATGCATTAGGGTTCGAATACTCAGATACCTATTCGGAGCCTCTTACATGATGGCAGATAAGTAATTATGGTTTTTCTTGGCCATTTCTCATGCATTAGGGTTTAAACACTCAGACACTTATTCGGACCCTCTTTCATGATGACAGATATGTAATTATGGTGTTTACTAGCCATTTCTCGTTCATTAGGGTTTAAACACTTCGACACGTATTCTGACCTTATTGCACGATGGCAGATATGTAATTATGGTGTTTACTCGCCATTTCACATGCATTAGGGTTCGAACACTCAGACACTTATTCAGACCCTCATGCGTGACGGCAGATATGTAATTATGGTGTTTACATGCCATTTCTCATGCATTTGGGTTTAAACACTCAAACACTTATTCGGACCCTCTTGCAAGATGGCAGATATGTAATTACGGTGTTTACTTGCCATTTCTCTTGCAATGGGGTTTCAACACTCGGGCACTTGTTCGGACCCTCTTGCTTGATGGCAGATATATGATTATGGTGTTTAGTTTCCATTTCTCATGCAATAGGTTTCGAACACTCGGACACCTATTCGGACCCTCTTGCAAGATGGCAGATATATAAATTACGGTGTTTACTTGCCATTTCTCATGCGTTAGGGTTTAAACACTCGGACACTTATTCGGACCCTCTTGCATGATGGCAGATATGTAATTATGGTGTTTATTTTCCATTTCTCATGCGTTAGGGTTTAAACACTGGGGCAGTTATTCAGACCGTCTTCCATGATGTCAGATGTGTAATTACGGTGTTTACTTGCCATTTCTCATGCATTTGGCTCTAAACACTCGGACACCTATTCTGACCCTTTTGCACGATGGTAGATATGTAATTATGGTGTTTACCTGCCATTTCTCATGCATTAGTGTTGAAACACTCGGACACTTATTCAGACCCTCTCCCATGATGGCAGATTTGTAATTATGGTGTCAACTTGCCATTTCTCATGCATTCGGGATTAAACACTCAAACACTTATTCGGACCCTCTGGCATGATGGCAGAAATGTAATTATGGTGTTTACTTGCCATTTCTCTTGCATTGGGGTTTAAACACTCGGACACTGTTTTGGACCCTCTTGCATGATGGCAGATATGTAATAATGGTGTTTAGTTTCCATTTCTCATGCATTACGGTTTAAACACTCGGACACTTCTTCGGACCCACTTGCATAATGGCAGATATGTAATTATGGGGTTTACTTGCCATTTCTCATTCATTAGGGTTTAAACAATCGTCACTTATTCAGAACCTCTTGCATGATGTCAGATATGTAACTATGGCATTAACTTGCAATTTCTCATGCATTAGGATATAAACACTCGGACACATATTCGGACCTTCTTGCATGATGGCCGATATGTAATTTTGGTGTTTACTTGCCATTTCTCTTGCATTGGGGTTTAAACACTCGGACACTTATTCGGACCCTCTTCCATGATGGCAGATATGTAATTATGGTATTTAGTTGCAATTTCTCTTGCATTAGGGTTCGAACACTCGGACACCTATTCGGACCCGCATGCATTATGGCAGATATGTAACTATGGTGTTTACTTGCCATTTCTCATGCATTAGGGTTTAAACACTCGGACACTTATTCTGACCCTCTTGCACGATGGTAGATATGTAATTATGGTGTTTACCTGCCATTTCACATGCATTAGGGATGAAACACTGGGACACTTATTTAGACCCTCTTCCATGATGGCAGATATGTAATTGTGGTGTCAACTTGCGATTTCTCATGCATTAGGGATTAAACACTCAGACACTTATTCGGACCCTCTTGCATGATAGCGGAAATGTAATTATGGTGTTTACTTGCCATTTCTCTTGCAATGGGGTTTCAACACTCGGACACTTGTTCGGACCCTCTTGCATGGTGGCAGATATGTAATTATAGTGTTTAGTTTCCATTTCTCATGCATTAGGTTTCGAACACTCGGACACCTATTCAAACCCGCTTGCATGATGACAGATATGTAATTATGGTGTTTACTTGCCATTTCTCATGCATTAGGGTATAAACACTCAGACAATTATTCGGACCCTCTTGCATGATGGCAGATATGTAATTATGGTGTTTATTTGCCATTTCTCATGCGTTAGGGTTTAAACACTCGGACACTTATTCTGACCCTCTTGCACGATGGTAGATATGTAATTATGGTGTTTACCTGCCATTTCTCATGCATTAGGGTTGAAACACTCGGACACTTATTCAGACCCTCTTCTATGATAGCAGATATGTAATTGTGGTGTCAACTTGCCATTTCTCATGCATTAGGGATTAAACACTCAGACACTTATTCGGACCCTCTTGCATGATGGCGGAAATGTAATTATGGTGTTTACTTGCCATTTCTCTTGCATTGGGGTTTATACACTCGGACAATCTTTCGGACCCTCTTGCATGATGGCAGATGTGTAATAATGGTGTTTAGCTGCCATTTCTCGTGCCTTAGGGTTTAAACACTCTGACACTTATTCAAACCCTCTTGCACGATGGCAGATATGTAATTATGGGGCTAACTTGCCATTTCTCTGGCATTGGGGTTTAAACACTCGGACACTTATTCAGACCCTCTTGCATGATGACAGATATGTTATTATGGTGTTTGCTTGCCATTTCTCATTCATTAGGGTTCGAACACTCGGACACTAATTCGGACCGTCTTGCATGATGGCAAATTTGTAATTATGGTGTTTACTTGCCATTTCGCATGCATTAGGTTTCGAACGCTCGGACACCTATTCGGACACTCTTGCATGTTGGCAAATATGTAATTACGGTTTTTATTTGCCATTTCTCATGCATTACGGTTTAAACACTCGGACAGTTCTTCAGACCCACTTGCATGATGGCAGATATGTAATTATGGGGTTTACTCGCCATTTATCATTCATTAGGGTTAAACAATCGTCACTTATTCAGACCCTCTTGCGTGATGGCAGATATGTAACTATGGTGTTTACTTGCAATTTCTCATGCATTAGGATTTAAACACTCGGACACATATTCGGACCTTCTTGCATGATGGCCGATATGTAATTTTGGTGTTTACTTGGCATTTCTCTTGCATTGGGGTTTAAACACTCGGACACTTATTCGGACCCTCTTCCATGATGGCAGATATGTAATTATGGTATTTAGTTGCCATTTCTCTTGCATTAGGGTTCGAACACTCGGACACCTATTCGAACCCGCATGCATGATGGCAGATATGTAACTATGGTGTTTACTTGCCTTTTCTCATGAATTAGGGTTTAAACACTCGGACACGTATTCTGACCTTCTTGTACTATGGCAGATATGTAATTATGGTGTTTACTTGCCATTTCACATGCATTAGGGTTCGAACACTCGAACACTTATTCAGACCCTCTTGCGTGATGGCTGATATGTAATTATGGTGTTTACTTGCCATTTCTCATGCATTAGGGATTAAACACTCAGACACTTATTCGGACCCTCTTGCATGGTGGCAGATATGTAATTACGGTGTTTACTTGCCATTTCTCTTGCAATGGGGTTTCAACACTCGGACACTTGTTCGGACCCTCTTGCATGATGGCAGATATGTAATTATGGTGTTTAGTTTCTATTTCTCATGCATTAGGTTTCGAACACTTGGACACCTATTCGGACCCTCTTGCATGATGACAGATATGTAATTATGGTGTTTACTTGCCATTTCTCATGCATTAGGGTTTAAACACTTGGGCACTTATTCGGACCCTTTTGCATGATGGTAGATATGTAATTATGGTGTTTATTTGCTATTTCTCAAGCGTTAGGGTTTAAACACTCGGACACTTATTCAGACCGTCTTGCATGATGGCAGATATCACTACAAGAAATTTCATTTTTCGCAACGTAACAAAATATGTTTCTAAAAGGGAAAGGAAAAATTCGTTGGCAAAGAGTTTTGCCGATACACAAAGCTACGTTGGCAACCCGTAGCCAAAATTGAGTTGGCAAAAGTTTTTGCCGACGAAATTATCATTGCGTTTGTAAAAGTAATGCGTTTAGCGACGAACATAGTCGTTGGTAAAAGCCTTCATCCTTCGTCGGCAATTTACCTTGCGTTGGTACAAGTCATTCAAATATGATGATTGTGTGGCACTTTTCGCGACACAAATTTACATGGGCAAAAAATATACCTTTAACAACAAAATATGCTTCAGCAAAAGTAAACTTTTGGCGAGACATTTACGTCGGTAAATGTTGCCATTTGCCGACGATTTGCTTGTCGCTAAAGCTTACGATTTGCTTGCCGCTAAAGCTTTACTTTTGGCAACGACAAATTGGCATTGGCAAAAAATACACCTCTAGCAACACAATAAGAGCGGGCAAAAGTAAACTTTTAGTGACACATTTACATCGGTAAATGTTGCCATTTACATCGGTAAAAAATACTCTTCTAGCAACACAATAAGAGTGGGCAAAAGTAAACGTTTAGCGACACATTTACATCGGTAAATGTTGCCATTTGCCGACGATTTGTTTGTCGATAAAGCATTACTTTTGGCAACGACAAATTGACATTGGCAAAAATATACTTATAGCAACAGAATATAAGTGGACAAAAATAAACTTTTAGCAACACATTAGCTTCACTTTTTAACCACGACAAATTTGCAACGGCAAAAATAATTGAAACTCATTTATAATTTTCTAAAAGATTTATAGATTTACAGGAGGCATTCCTCAGGCATCACTATAACAAACTAATAACATTGATATGAAATCACACAAAATACCCCCTCCATACCCTTCCAGCCAAAACACCAGCAGTTGCCCGAACTTACACCTAATGACAACCCCCATTAATGAAAACCAGATCTATTACAGGTTGGACAAAAAGTCCTGCACCCTTCCAAACATCAACACCAGCAAACATCCAACAACAACACAGCAGCACCTCATCGTAACAAACACCATCACAGCAGCATCACCACAGCATCTCAGCAACAGCAGCAACATCACAGCAGCAACAGAAGAATAGCAGATTAGTATAGCAGATCAGCAAACAGATTCAACACAGACCATCACCAGTTCAGAAAACCATTTCAACTCAGCAACCCAAACAAAATCATATAACAAAATCAGAATTGACGCAGCAGTTGACCTCATTTACCAGAACAACCAGAAAACAAATCAAACAAAACCAGCAACAAAACAACTCAACCAAATCAGAAATCTGGACAAATAGATCGCATCAATCAAAAGCCACAGCATCAGAGGCAGAGCACACAGAACAGAGCCAATCAGCACCAGATTCAACGCAACACAGCATCATGGCACAAAAGTATCCACCAAACAAGCTTGAATAATCACCAACCATTTCCATACCTTAGAGACTCCAACCAGAAGCTACTATTGAGGGCTGCTAATGGAGTAATGGTAAGTAAATGAGGGCTCGTAATGGAGTAATGGTAAGTAAAAAATGTGGAGTATTAAACAAATAATTACAACCCATGATTCTCTCATGTATTGAGAAAGTAAACAAATAAAAAATTTCCACAATAATTTAACAGTGAAGGAAAAGTAGAATTTTATTCTCAACTAAAAACCATGATCCTTCAAATTAAGCAATTTGAGGTTATATAAGCTGGCTCTTTCCCATCTTCAGAAGTAGTTTCTACCTTGGCTGGTTTCACTGTGTTTCATTCTAATTTTTCTTCCTTTATCTAATATAGAACTCATAAACACTGTCTTCATAGTAGGGTCTATAAGTCCCACTCTGCTCTTGAATTGAACAATTATATTTATAAAGGTTAGATTTCCTCAACCCTGAGATTCAGGTGTTTACTCATCAAGAAGTGGCCTAAATAGGAATGAATGAAAAACATAAAATTCTTACCTTTTCCCTTGGAATTCCAATTTCAGATGCAAAATATTCAACAGTACTCCTTTTGTCCCCAGAAAGCATATATAGGCTGACACCTTGCTTGTGCAAGGATTCAACATGTCTAGCATCTTCTTGGATCTGATCCTCAACATAAATAAAACCTGCTAGAGTACCATCTACTCCCACATAGACAACTGATTGATTCTTAAGTTCCTCCAATTTTTGAGTAAATACTGACCAACTCCATGCCTGCAAGGTTGAAAACAGGAATATAATGACTCTGGATATAAATAAAACAAACTCTATATATTACTTTAAAAAATAAATTGTTGCTTCTTCAATCACAGGAAAGTAATTTATGCTCAAAAGAAATCACAAAACAAATAGCATTTTCCTCCATCAAAAGAAATTCCCAATGCACAATAAAGTATTCCCAAGTAAAACTCCATGTCACATAAAATGGGAGTAACACATAACCTTTGAACTTATATGTTGTTCTCTATTTTTCTTTTTCTTTTTATATTATCTCTTTCACACTCACACACAAACACTCACTCACTCATTGGTGTGTAATAATGTGAGATCTCTTTTGTAGATCATTTTGTTTGTAGTTACCACTAACCAATAAAGAAAATGGAAGATTTTTTTTTTTGTCTACATGCCATGATTGGTTGAGCTGTAGCATGGAGTTTATATCCAATCAAGAACAACCAAAGAAAGCAAAAACAAAACCACAAAACAGCAGTAGTCAGCAAAGCAAAAACCAGGGCCAGACCAACGCTGCTGTTGCTCTCCAGGACATTGCAGATTATATACCAGGTCAAGGACATAATGCAGTGGCTGCTCACCCACAATGCTAAAACAGAACAGATTATGAACCAGACCATCCCAACAGATTGTATCCATTATATATCATAGGGGAACTATATACTTGATTTGTCATATATTTCTTAATTCAGAATTGAAGAGAAATGATCTACACTTGGGTGATATTTGCTACTCTCAATCCTAATTAGTGCTTGCTTTTATAAATGTATTTCTTCAAATACAATCATAATTGTAGTCCCTAGAAAGAATAGTGAAAGGAACCAACGTCAGAATTTTATGGAATGAATCATAGAAGAAAGAAATTTTTATTTTTTTGGGTGAATAAGTCATAAATTAAAATGACAAATAATTAAAAACTACAAGAGGCATATCTCAGAAGCTAACCAACTGTACAAGATACAAACAACAACAAACCAAAGCAACAACAAGACAAAACTTGTTCAAACACCACATAAGCAACAGGAGCAAATGAGGGGCAGGAACAGGGCTAACACAAAACTACACCATAGAGGCATAGAGATTGCTGGACCACATATCAGATTCCAAACAACTCAAAAGAAAACCTACTAACATAATAAAACCATGTACAACCAAAACAGGATTACAAGATAACCAATAGAGCCTATCACAAATAAACTAATATATTAAAATTCAGACTGTAAAACAAACACCATAGCCTTCTAGATATCATGTAACATCAGAAGAAATGCATCAGCAAAATGGCAGCAACAGCACACAGCAGATAGGCCACAATAGACAAACAGCACCAGTAGCCAGCAAGCTAAAAACAAAGCAGCAGCAGTTGCTAGAAAGAATTTTATACCGAAATAATTTACCAAGTAAATTAATAAAATAACCCATAGAATAAAGAATTTCATTCCTCCTTGTACCATAAATTGTGCCTGGTAATTTAAGAATCGAACAGATTCAAGTCTTAGTATGGTTTTGGTTATTATTAGGAAAGAAATTATTTGTAATCAACTAAAGCAAGCAAGTCCTTCCATCAATCAGAAGGCGAGTTTCGGCAACTTCTTCCTCTGCATATATAACATGACTATTTCCATCCAATAGTGACAAATTGAAGTGACCAATTAAAATTATGTTATGCACTTATATTGAGATATGCAATGCTGAATAAAAGCCAATTCATGATAGTTTAGGTATAAGACCATAACTATAGTGCAACATTAAATTGTGAATCTACAAATTTCAGCAGACTCAGACATCAGAGAATACTGAAGAAAATAGCAGAGACAATAGATGCTTGCATGCATCAATAAACCTCCATCACGTAGAGTATGTATCTCTGCCTCGATCTCTGACTGATTCATCTTCAATCTGTAACATAAGCTCAATCAAGATTTAATGCTGACTAAGTAAATAGAAACATGAATGGAAGCACACTTTCTCCTTTGTTTTCGAGATATCGTCCTTTGAAATTCAATATAAATTTTCAGTACATATTGTAATGTAAAGCTCCGGTTTCATTCATTTGAAACAGTTCAAAAACTAGGTAGGAGCCAAAACCTAGTCATCTTTCAGAAATATATACATACATATATTTTAAAAACAATATATAATAGTCTCATAGATCATTTTCAAGGAAAAACAATAAGTATTTCTATCCAGCTGTAAGCTAAGTATGTATTAGAATGTTCATACAAGATGTAGCTAAGCAAAAGTAGGATATCAAGAGCATAGGAATTGTCGCAAGGTATTGATTAGAAAAGATGACACAGATCATTCATTAGTTTCACTCACTTGCACTTTACATTGCAAGATACCTCAAACAACAAAATTCAGCAAACCTCAATTCCTATAAATATGTGCACACCTTTATAATAAAGCATGACACTATTAGTCCACCCAAGTTCTTTAGATATCTGCAGGGTCTCCTATCTCCAAATAGTTAAAACCATGTTACGAAACAATAGAGCATGGCATCTATGAAAAAAAGGTCAAACCAACTACTGTGAGCAGTTTACTCAAAATAGGGTGGTTGAGATTAACTGGCTTTGCTAGCTAAGGAGTGCATTTGTTGAAAATGGAATTGAATCCAAGACTGTATTCCACTACCAAGGTTCACATTTTGCAAGGTTGCAACTAAGAAAACAACAAAATTATCGAAAAGCCACATTACTCAATAGCAAAATTGCATTTGTGCAATTAAACATGTCACACTATGCATATAAGGTAGTAGGAATAGCATAAGGAAATGTGGTGCATTTTCAGCATTTTCATTATTAAAATACCAACAACAACCAAACATAGCCAGAAATAGAGAAAGTCACCTAGTAATGGAAATAACATCTATTGATACACAAATTAGTACAAGCATGCGGACCAAATCAATCTTGTACTCAGTCGTAATAACGAATGCAATGATGTGTGCATAACATCAGTTGTTAGCTTGAGTCGCATCTCCTAACACACCAAAGAAGGAAGATGTAGGATTCAAATCCCAATTGGTAAGTGAGGATCCATCTACTTAACAACAAACATATATCCGTATCCACATACACACACGGGTGCATACTTATCAAGACTCTTGTTTGTCAATAACCAGAGAAAGAAAACTCCGGTAAATTGAAGGTTAAAGACACTATAACATATCGAAGATGGGAGCAGCCTGCAATTTATCAACTGAAACGGAACAACAATAAACTGCTACATCACCTACGCCACATGGTAGAAACACAAACACATGCCGATATAAATCCTTGAATTATTTTGTTGATAAATCATTGCAAATTGATGTGGAAAATACTGTAAAAGTATTCTATTTCCACAGTTCGAATGCTATAAAGCCTATAATATTCATTCTTGTTCATGCACGCTTGAGTTTATAATTAAATGATAAATGACATAAAATTTATTAAAGAAGAAATTTTTAATCAAGTGACACGGAATAAAATACGCAAACCACCAGGGACCTTCAACCTCAAACCCACTTGATTCCCAAAGATTTTATAAAATGAAATAAGTAAGTTAAAATATGAAAGTGAAAAGAATGGCATAACTTATTTTATAAGAGAGCAATACAAGGAAATTGCATTTTGTGAAACAATTATTAGTGCAAAAAATTACCTGAGCAACTACAGATCCACGAATGTCATAGCCAGGGACAAACAAAATGTCATCAACCAAACCATTCTCAAACCCCAATTCAACCTGCAACAAGTAAAATGAAGTTGCAGCTCAAGCAAAAATATATAGGCGTGCACATGTGTGTTTTTTGGTGAGTATGGAGGGAGAGAACCACACAACAAATAGCAGCAAGGCGAAATAGAAAGCCTTTGAAAAGAAAACAAGCATCTGACCTCTGCAGAACCTCTAACTTCAACATTAAAATCAGGGCGTGAAGCACGTAGTTTGTATTTTCCTAAACCTAAGAACAGCTAATGTTAAGTCAGTTAACCGATGTTCTTGACAATCAATAACAATTAAAAACAAGAAGAGCATCAGGTAAGATTTACAGGAATAACAAGAAAACTAGAATACTGAGAATAAATTATGGTTTGCTATAAGTCAAATTCATTATTTCCAGAAAACACTTATTAACATTATTTAGAGATGGTTAAATGAGGTTTTCAGATGAAGTTCCAGAACAAGTTTAGAACAGTCGACCCTTTGTTGGATCACTAGCAAGTGAACTACAAACCTGGGATAATGTTAGTGAACGAGTAACTTCCTGTTGGTGATGTTAAAACAGATGTGACAAGATCACCCGTGGGAGATAAAAGCTCAACATTTACATTTGATGGACCCCCATTTTTATTTGAACAACTCTCTCCACCAACAGATCCCACAACTCTCCCAGACACGGTGAACCTACAGATATAGGAAATTTAGAAGAGTGATACACAGCACAATATGGAAGCAAATAAATTTAGAAAGAACAATGCTAGAGATGCAAAGAGAGTTGACAACGTGAATAAAATACCACAGGTTTCATATATATTTAAAATAATGATAATAATAACCTAAAGCAACTGAGCATGCCCAGTGAATCTAAAATTTATATCCTCATTTGCATTGCAACCAGCCTGATCAACAATGACAGGAACCTACAAGAAAATTATTTTTTTTCCTCTCACATTTTAGGTCCAACAGAATTACAAAATGCACTCCTACAAAGGACTGAAAACATCCTACATGGGAAACATTACATACTGACAAGTTGAAAACTAATATACTTAACTTCATCTGGATCCCATGACCATCCTTCTGGTCCCTTGACTTTAATTACAAAGGAACCCTGTAGAAGAAAGCATTAAAGATGAAAACTATGCAATATAAGGAGGTCAAACAAGCATGCCAAGAAAATAAAATGCCTTGCTGATGGAGTAGGAAATTCTAGCTGATGGAGTAGGAAATTCTAGCCCTGATTGTGTTGGATTTTTTTTCCAAGCATTATATTCTTTATTTTCATGGGAATAAAACCTCTCTGCATGTGGGGATAAGACCACATACATCCAACCCTTCTTAGACCCCGTAGTGGTGGGAGTCTCATGCACAGTTGCACTAGGCTACCCTTTTTTATTGTTATTTTCTTACAAAGATGATAATAAATGGATGAAGTCTGTTGTAGCCAGATGACACCCCACCCAAATTGGACATTAAGCACACTCAAGACATAACCAGCTCTACTTTGAAGTCTTTGAAGTTTGCATGGTAAACTGAACCAGAAACAAGTGTAAAAAAGAGACTTAAAACGACTGCACCAAGAAAGATTTACTAAGCGCAATCAACTTGACAAACTAGCTCCTAGCCTCAGAAAAAGGAAAAAAATATATATATATATATAATGCCTGCAATTCATCATCCTGCTAAGAAGAGCAACTGAGCATAAAGAGCTGCAAATCGAAAACTGCAGTTTTTAACCTTGATCACCTGATTATTCAGCCCATGCTTTGAAGTAGATGAGAACATATTTGAGGTTTCTAAACAATCTCATTCATTAGCATCCAACCTTCAAATGAATATATATTCCAGTTGCGTGATTTACACAATTTACTATATATTTTTTTTTTTATTGTGCCTTATTGAATTTTGTTTAATAGAAAATATCTTTGCATATTTGAACAGTGGAACAGGTATAGAACCAAAGTCCAAACCCAAGGAGTGTTTGAAGTTCCCAATTAAACTCAGTCCCAAAACAGGTCTTTAAAGCACAGTACCTTAGGAGGGATTTGCCCTTTTTCAAGATAACCAACATACTCCGAAACCATAGCTGCACTGCTAGTGGATGCTTTCTAAGGTTGACAAATAAAAAGCAATAAGAAAATCAGTGGTATAAAGTATCGTAGTAGGATATGCACTCCACACCATGAAATCTTGAGTAACCTAAAACTTCTGTATAATGGGAAAGACTTACGTAAAGAGCCTCACCAACAACAGAGAGATACCAAGGTGGCCTTTCTGCTCTAACCCGCATTGCTATTCTACTATCCCACCAGCCTGTATGTATTTTATTGTCCTTATAATCTGAAGCCTGAGAAAATGTACTACATTATTAGATGATATATGTCCAGAAAAATAAATAAATAAATACAACAAAGATTTATGGATGGCTCAGATTGTCAAAACTTGGAAAGTTTACATGTAATAGATCAATGGTGTAATCAACATTTGTACGAATTTCTCCCCGAATTTGAATTTCCTTTAGCCCAAGAACCATGTTAGCGATTGCTAGGGCTCTAGACTTTCCAAAGGCAAAAATATGACCTGAGGTATATTCAGTTTTAGCAGCATACACACTAATAAGTTATAGAATCATCTATACACCTAGAACATAACTCTGCTTAGAAAGTTTTTAAAAGAAGCTGTCTAAAAATATAAACACAAATCATCATGATGCCCTAGTGCAGAAGGTTGCGTGAGATAAACTTGATACGTATATATATTGTACAAATATCTAATTAGGGAATCATAAAATTATGTATCAGTTCACAAAAATGCAAATATATGGGAATACATATGGGATACATTGGTAAGCCATAAATATATGACACAGTCACATGAGGGAGCACAAAAAACTAAAGGTCAAAAAGTTATTTGGCCTTGGAAGAACTCAAACAAGCAGCACAGTTTTAGTTTATAATTAAGTTGCATTCAATTCATCTGATTTAACCAGTTTATTAGGTTTCTAAGGCACTTACCAAATTGAGAATCTGAAATTCATGAATGCCTCCTCCAGACTGCAAACAATCACGGGGTGGTCAGCCACAAGTTTTTGAATTCAAGGATTGTCCCCTATAATATTACAAAGAAAAATATACCTTAACAGAAAAGTATGCCCACACATTTGGCCTGCTTTTAAAACTCACTGTGGGTTCTTATTAATATTTGAAGTAAGAGGCCCACTGAGAAGATGAATAAATTCATGGTGAATGGGCACAGGCATCCTCTCATACAGAGGCAAATCCATGTTCTAACCTAAACGTTTGATGTGGATTCAGGTTAGGTGTTCATTAAAATTTCATATCCTTTCAGTTTTGCATTTCAAAATGATATTGTATTGGACAACCCGTAAAGGCCCCATCTTCCCCAACTCAAGCATGGAATTTGTTTGGAAAAAGCATCCTTCAGAGAACCCCAAAATTTCCACAAAGAACCCCAAAATCAAAATAATCGAAGAAGTGAAAATAGACAAACATAGATTCATTTAAGAAATTGAGAGAGAGAAGCAGGGGCATTGAGATACAAAGCAAAAGGGAACAAACCTGTATGGGTAGACTGAAACACCGATCTCGCACGGCAGCAGCAAACGGCACAAACCCTACGATCAAGATTGAAATCGAGAGGGAGAGAGAACTACGAATTCTGAGATAAGGATGTGGAAGAGTGAAATCGTGGAAATTGATTTGGGGAGATTTGATGAGGGAAAAAACAAAAGGAGGGAAGTTTAAGAGGGAAATGTCACCGCTGATCAGCACCTACTCTACCCCAAAAAAATAAATAAAATAAAATAAAATAAAATATTCAAAATAATTTTTAGATTTGTTTTTTTAAAAAAAAATTAAAAATAATTTCAGAGCAATAAAAATCAAAATTATATTTTTAAAATTTTAAAAAGTATTTATGACCTAAAAGATAAAAATATACAAAAATAATAAGTTTTTTTTTCACCCAATTTTTTTTTTTAGTTTTTTAGGAAAAAAAATTGAAACTAGTTTCTGAAAATAAAAACAAACATATTGAAATTGATAATCTAACCATATTCTTTGAAAAAGTTTAAATTATCTCAAATTAGTCATATCAACTTAAGAGTGTGTTTGGGCTCAATGGGTTCATTTTGTGATCCAATTCAATGATTATTTTAATTTTACAATTTAGTAACAAAAATATTTAAAACTCTTTCAAAAATTAAAATTAAAAAAATAAATCACTAAATCACATTATTCCACTAGCAAAACTTTTACCGACGAATAGTGTCATCGTCGCTAAATGGTTAACTCTTTGCCCACACCAACTTGTCGTTGCCAAAAGTAAGCACACTAATAGCAACGCTCATTGTGTTGGTAAAACATAAGCCTTGTAGGTAAAATTTTTGAAATTTTGGCGCCAACCAAAAAATTTGGCACTAAAATAATGTTATGCCTTTTAAGCGACGACAACAAATTGCATCGGTAAAGGTATACTTTTACCAACGAAATTGATCACTGTGTCGCAACAAATATACTTTTAGCGATCAAAAATTGACGTCGTCGCAAAAAATAGTCGCCAAAAGTGTAATTTCTTGTAGTGTATGTAATTACGGTGTTTACTTGCCATTTCTCATGCATTAGGCTTTAAACACTCGGACACTTATTCTGACCCTCCTGCACGATGGCAGATATGTAATTATGGTGTTTACCTGCCATTTCTCATGCATTAGGGTTGAAACACTCGGACACTTATTTAGACCCTCTTCCATGATGGCAGATATGTAATTATGGTGTCAACTTGCCATTTCTCATGCATTAGGGATTAAACAATCAAACACTTATTCGGACCTTCTTGCATGATGGCAGAAATGTAATTATGGTGTTTACTTGCCATTTCCCTTGCATTGGGGTTTAAACATTCGGACACTTTTTCGGACCCTCTTCCATGATGGCAGATATGTAATAATGGTGTTTAGTGGCCATTTCCCATGCCTTAGGTTTTAAACACTCTGACATTTATTCAAACCATCTTGCACGATGGCAGATATGTAATTATGGGGTTAACTTGCCATTTCTCTTGCATTGGGATTTGAACACTCGGACACTTATTCAGACTCTCTTGCATGATGGCAGATATGTTATTATGGTGTTTGTTTGCCATTTCTCATTCATTAGGGTTCTAACACTCAGACACCAATTCGGACCATCTTGCATGATGACAGATATGTAATTGTGGTGTTTAGTTGCCATTTCTTATGCCTTGGGGTTTAAACACTCTTACACTTATTCAAACCTTCTTGCACAATGGCAGATATGTAATTATTGGGTTAACTTGCCATTTCTCTTGCATTGGGGTTTAAACACTCGGACACTTATTCAGACCATCTTCCATGATGGCAGATATGTTATTATGGTATTTGCTTGCCATTTCTCATTCATTAGGGTTCTAACACTCGGACACCAATTCGAACCATATTGCATGATCGAAGATATGTAATTATGGTGTTTACTTGCCATTTACATGCATTAGGGTTCAAACACTCGGACACCTATTCGGACACTCTTGCATGATGGCAGATATGTAATTTCGGTTTTTATTTGCCATTTCTCATGCATTACGGTTTAAACACTCGGACACTTCTTCGGACCCACTTGCATGGTGGCAGATATGTAATTTTGGGGTTTACTTGCCATTTCTCATTCATTAGGGTTTAAACAATCGTCACTTATTCAGACCCTCTTGCGTGATGGCAAATATGTAATTATGGTGTTTACTTGTAATTTCTCATGCATTAGGATTTAAACACTCGGACACGTATTCGGACCTTCTTGCATGATGGCCGATATGTAATTATGGTGTTTACTTGTAATTTCTCATGCATTAGGATTTAAACACTCGGACACATATTCGGACCCTCTTGCATGATGGCAGATATGTAATTATGGTGTTTAGTTGCCCTTTCTCTTGCATTAGGGTTGGAACAGTCGGGCACCTATTTGGACCCGCATGCATGATGGCAGATATGTAACTATAGTGTTTACTTGTCATTTCTCATGCATTAGGGTTTAAACCGTCGGACACTTATTCGAACCCTCTTACATGATGACAGATATGTAATTATGGTGTTTATTAGCCATTTCTGATGCGTTAGGGTTTCAACACTCTGATAAATATTCAGACCCTCTTGCATGATGGCAGATATGTAATTATGGTGCTTACTTGCCATTTCTCATGCGTTAGGGTTTAAACACTCGGACACCTAGTCTGGCCATCCTGCACGATGGCAGATATGTGATAATGGTGTTTACCTGCCGTTTCTCTTGCATTAGGGATTAAACTCTCGGACACTTATTAGGACCCTCTTGCACAATGATAGATATGTAATTATGGTGTTTACTTGCCATTTCGCATGTATTAGGGTTTAAAGACTCGAACACTTATTCGGACCTTCTTGCGTGATGGCAGATATGTAATTAAGGTGCTTACTTGCCATTTCTCATGCATTGGGGTTCAAACACTCGGACACCTATTCGGACCCTGTTGCACGATGGCAGATATGTAATTATGGTTTTTCTTGGCCATTTCTCATGCATTAGGGTTTAAACACTCGGACACTTATTCGGACCCTCTTTCATGATGGCAAATATGTAATTATGGTGTTTACTTGCCATTTCTCATGCATTAGGGTTTAAACACTCGGACACGTATTCTGACCTTCTTGCATGATTTCAGATATGTAATTATGGTGTTTACTTGCCATTTCTCATGCATTAGGGAACGAATACTCGGACACCTATTCGGACCCTCTTGCATGATGGCAGATATGTAATTGTGGTGTTTATCTGCCATTTCTTATGCATTAGGGTTTAAACACTCGGACAGTTATTCAGACCCTTTCGCATAATGGCAGATATGTAATTATGGTGTATACTTGCCATTTCTCATGCATCAGGGTTCGAACACTCAGACACTTATTCGGACCCTCTTGCATGATGGCAGATATGTAATTATGGTTTTTATTAGCCACTTCTCATGCATTAGGTTTTAAACACTCAGACACTTATTCGGACCCTCTTGCATGATGGCAGATATGTAATTATGGTGTTTAGTTTTCATTTCTCACGCATTATGGTTTAAACACTCGGACACATATTCTGACCCTCTTGCATGATTTCAGATATGTAATTATGGTATTTACTTGTCATTTCTAATGCATTAGCGTTCGAACACTCGGACACTTATTCAGACTCTCTTGCACTATGGCTGATATGTAATTATGATGTTTACTTGCCATTTCTCATGCATTAGGGATTAAACACTCAGACACTTATTCAGACCCTTTGGCATGATGGCAGATATGTAATTATGTTGTTTACATGCCATTTCTCTCGCATTGGGGTTTAAGCACTCGGACATTTGTTCAGACCCTCTTGCACGATGGCAGATATGTAATTATGGTGTTTAGTTTCCATTTCACATGCATTTGGTTTCGAACACTCGGACACCTATTCGGACCCTTCTGCTTGATGGCAGAAATGTAATTATGGTGTTTGCCCGCCATTTCTCATGCATTCGTGTTTAAACACTCGGACACATATTCTGACCCTCTTGCATGATTTCAGATATGTAATTATGGTATTTACTTGTCATTTCTAATGCATTAGGGTTCGAACACTCGGACACTTATTCAGACTCTCTTGCACTATGGCTGATATGTAATTATGATGTTTACTTGCCATTTCTCATGCATTCGGGATTAAACACTAAGACACTTATTCAGACCCTCTTGCATGATGGCAGAAATGTAATTATAGTGTTTACTTGCCATTTCTCTTGCATTGTGGTTTAAACACTCGGACACTTTTTCGGACCCTCTTGCATGATGGTAGATATGTAATTATGGTTTTTATTGGCCATTTCTCGTGCATTAGGGTTCGAACACTCCGATACCTATTCGGATCCTCTTGCATGATGGCAGATATGTAATTATGGTGTTGACTTGCCTTTTCTCATGCAATAGGGTTTAAACACTCGGACACATATTCGGACCCTCTTGCATGATGGCAGATATGTAATTATGGTGTTTACTTGCGATTTCTCATGCGTCAGGGTTTAAACACTCGGACACTTATTCAGATCCTCCTGCATGATGGCAAATATGTAATTATGGTGTTTACTTGTCGTTTCTCATGCATTAAGCTTTAAACACTCAGACACTTATTCTGACCCTCTTGCACGGCGGCATATATGTAATTATGGTGTTTTTTTTTTTTTTTTTTGGTGAATAAGAAATAGATAGAACAAAATGTAATTACACGATTACAAGGGGCATACCCCAGGCCCTACCACTACTACAACAGAAAACACCAAAAGGGAGCAGCAACAAGCTCCAGCAACAGCCACAAGATGGGCCAAACCTCAAGCAACAAACTACCAGACCTCAAAGACCAAAAAAAACATGTTCAGGTGCCATGTCCAATAGGAACAGGGGGGCTGTACAGATCACCTTGGAAGGCAACAAGCTAGAACACTAAAATAAAATAAAGATAAAAATAGCCCAAATAATGGGCCCAAACACTTACTAAATGGACTACAACCACCCAGTATATGTACAATTTACAACAAAAACAACACACCAAGAGGAAACAGAATGTTTTATACATCTAGAAGGTAGACCAACACATAGACTTGTTGAAAACTCTAGACAAGGCGCATTTTGCTGCCATCATCGAGAAGGATATCCAATTAGCACGAAGCCACCAAGAAGGGCGCAGAATGCTGCCACCTCTCCACCACCAGTAGAACATTATGGAAACAGACCTGCATCTTGCAGATTTGCACAGCTTAGTGTCACAGAAGCTCCACCTGTACATGGGACGGTGAACCTGAACCAAAAACAGCCACATATAGAAACTGAGACTGTTTTTATGATCAAATAGGAGCAGAAAGATAACAAAGATTATATAAATTCTCACAACTCTCAGCCCATAATAAAATATGACTCTCCTCTCCATATAGTGTCTCACATCACTCAACCCACAACTCACAGATATAGGCTCAATCTGGAATAGAAGCTGATTTGAAGGAGCAACCCTGTCCTGCAAAATAGAAAGTATATAGCATATATAAAAACTCATTAGTAAACCAGCTTTGGTACTACTCACATCTCTCAACCCACATTTAGAGTGAAATATATACTGGCTCACTTCACTCAACCCACAGTGAGTCTTGACCTGTCCATTCCTTAGTTTAAACAACATCAAGAATGTGATTGTCAACTGTACCTGCAAAAGAAGAACCATTTAAAAACACTCAATTTCTGCTACTTTCACTCAACCCTCAAATATAGGTGAACTCACATCCCTCATGCCTCTTTCAGCAATAGGCAAGTTCATGATTGTTGTTGGCAGATTCCATTGTGACAAGTACCAGCTATCACCTGTAGACAACATCACATTACACAAAGAAAGAATCCTACCCCTCACCATTTGGATAATTTGTTTGGTGACAATCTCGGCAGGAACACTAGTTTGACTAAAGACTCTACCATTCCTCTCCCTCCAGATATGGTACACCGTACACATAAAGGACAACTTAATAATAGCAGATTTCAGAGATCTACCTTTAGTAGAATTCACAGCCAGCTCAACATTTCCAGCCCAGTTGAGGTTAGGCCAACTCACATTACACTTACCCTGAATAGCAGCCCAAATCTGTGAAGAGTAGGCACACCTAAAGAAAAGATGGGAATGACTCTCCATAGGATCATTGCAGAGGGGACAACTAGGGTGAGTAACAAGCCCAAAAGCTTGCAATCTATCCCTAGTGTTCAGTCTACCATGAATAGCCAACCAAACAATGAAACTAACCCTAGCAATATAGGGGTGCCCCCAGAGCATTTTACTCCAAGAAACTTTAGGACCCTTATCCCTCCAGCAGTCCCAAGTAGACTGAATAGTGAAAAGACCATCACCAGTAAGACTCCACCAAGGACAATCATGAGCGTTCTCAGTGGGTTTAAAAGTGGAGGGAGTAGATGCAATCCACTCCCGAATCTCCCAAGAATTAGGGAAAGGCCACTTCCAAGCACCACCAGAGATGATAGAGCTAACTTTAGAGTTACAATCAAGACCCGAATCATAGGCAATTCTGGGCCCAAACCTGCTCCACAACGATCCAAGGGGATGCCAGTTATCAAACCACAGAAAAGCTTGCTCCCCATTACCAATTTTAAACTTAATAAGAGGAAGAAGAAGATGTCTAAGCTTCAAGATTTTCCTCCAGACCCAAGAGGGGTCACTAGGGACTTTAACATACCAGAAACTCCTACCTTTGAGTAAGTAGGACTTGACCCATTGGCACCACATAGAGCCCTCTCCACCAGAGAAGAGGAACCATACATGTTTTGTTACAGCAGCCCTATTCCAAATACCCATATCTTTGAACCCCAAACCCCCCTCATTCTTGGGTTTACATATAGAGCTCCAAGCAATCCTAGCACTGTGCTTCTTCAAATCAGACCCAAACCAAAGAAAGGCTCTAAGCAGGCTCTCAATATCTCTAATAACCTTCCTAGGAAGGATGAACATAGAGGACCAATACACTTGCATCGAAAAGAGGATAGTTTGAATGAGTTGAGCTCTACCCGCATAGGATAGAAGTTTATCTGCCATGTTTCATCCTTGCAGTGCTCTTGGAGAGCTCATTTTGTGCCTTAGGCTTGGAGCCCTTGCATTGTGCATGTTTGCATGAATCTTGGGCCTTGTTCTCATCTCATTTGGCCACTGATTTTGGCATGCTTGAGAGCTACCCATATCAGTGTAAGTCCATCTCACCATGTTGTTGCATGCTATACATGTCCACACATTTAGGTTGTATGCCTATTGCATATTGCATGTTAACATGCTCATGTTGCATTAGATTTGTTGCACACTTGAGTTATTTGCATGCTTGCTTGCTTGCCTAGGTTGCATTGCATTGTGTGTGCATCTCTTGCCTCTTGATCAATCATGATAGAGGTTGGGGCCCTTTATGTGTTTTTTGCATTTCGTTCCATATTGAGTTACACACTTGGCTTCTTTGGCGATCATGCATTGAAATGCGTGATTGATGGTCCGAGGGTCGAAA
>NW_021025000.1:534927-547368 GCF_004153795.1 Camellia sinensis
TTCAAATTTCAAATTTTAATATTTAGTGAATAAATTAAATATTTTAAAATAGTAAAAAAATAAAAACAAAATTAAATATAAAGGTGTAAATACTTTTCGCCTTAAGGCGTTGAACATTTAATGGATAGAAGGAAGTTTTCCTTCACTGAAAGTGAAATTGAACATCTTAACTTTAGTGATTGAGATTCTCACTTGACCATTAACTATGATTTTTTCTTAATTATTCACTTACTTTATTTTTCCTGTACAATATAGCTGTAAAAATGGATTCTTTTTATTTTCTTTTTATGTTTAAACAATCTAATAGACTAAAAGTTTAACAAAAACCTAAGGCAATCTCTGCATGTGTGTACTCCTCATATGCTTATGGGTAAAAAGCGTACAAAGCGCACCTAAGGCGCATGTCTCAAACTATGATGTGCAACCCTTTGGGGAGTAGTGCCCAAAAATCAAAGCCTTGATGTGTTTTACCTTAGCCTCGAGGCGAGGCAAGCCTCAGAAAAGCCTTTTCAAACTCTAATATTACCTATGGTCAAACCCCCCTTTTCCGTTAGGAAATGAAACTGTCTCCCAATTCACCAAATGATTTTTTTTGCCCTCATCCTTCCCCTCCCAAAGAAAGTCCTGCATCAACTTTTCTAAAGATCTTGCCACCTTAACTGGAATCTTAAATAGAGACAAAAAGTAAATTGGAATACCACTTAGAACTGTCTTAACTAAAGTGAACCTACCGTTTCGAGAAAGTAAAGCCATACTCCACCCTTCTAGCTACTTCCCTATATTTTCCACAACTGGAGCCCAGAATGACTCATTTATAGGATTACCTCCCAATAGAAGTTCCAAATATTTAATCGGGAATGTCTCAACACCACATTCTAGAAGCGCAACCACTCTTTGGAGGTGACCACTTTCCACATTAATACCAATCACACTACTCTTTTCCAGATTAACCTTAAGCCTCGAAATCACCCAAAACAATTTTAACACTGAAAAAAGATAAACCATTTGACTTTCATCTCCCAAGGAAAAAAAGATAGTGTCATCCGCAAACTGTAAATGTGTCACAGGAACCATACTTTTACCCACATATAAACCTCCAAACAAGCCTGCCTCTCTAGCCCTATCCACCATCCTACGTAACACATCTACCACCAAAATAAAAAGAAAAGGAGATAAAGGATCCCCTTGCCTGAGTCCTCGTGAAGCCTTAAAGCTCTCCCCTTGCTTACCATTGACTATCATTGATATGTTACAAGTTGCTAATCCATGATCTCCATCTTTCACCATAACCTTTTATTCCCATTACAAAATCTAGAAATTGCCAATCCACGTGATCATATGCTTTCTCAAAATCTATCTTAAAGACAATCTCCTCCTTCCCTAAACTCCTATATTCCTCCACCACCTCATTTGCCACCAAAGCCACATCTAAAATCTGCCTATCTTTCACAAAAGTCCCTTGTGATGGAGAAGCCCCAATGAAGACCTCAACCTTTTTGACAGAACCAAAATTATAAAGTGATATAACCAGGCTAATGGGTCTAAAGTCCCCAATTCTGATAGCTCTCTCTTTCTTAGGAATTAAACAAATGAAAGTGACATTTGTTCACAAGTTAACCACTCCCGTTTCATGAAATTCCAAAACCAAATCCTCTTTCACCACCTTCTAGCAATCTTAAAAGACAGCCTTGGAGAAGCCATTCGGGCTTGATGCTTTGTCCTTTCACAATCAAATAATGTTTCTCTAATCTCAAACGCCTCAAAAGGTCTTTCTAACCAGCTTGCACTTGCCTGATTAATAGTTCCCCACCCAAGTCCGTTTAATCCTGGCCTAATCATCTCATCCTTAGAGTACAACTTGGAGTAAAAGTCAAAAATTCCTTTGACTATATGCTTCTCCTTATCTTCTACTACCCCTGAACCTACCTCCAATCTTTTGATAAACATCTTCTTTCTCCTTAACTTGTTTCAATTTCTCCTTTACATCTGGAAACAAGTCGAACCACCCCAAAGAGAATAAAAACCGATCCAATTAATCTGCAACAAACCATATTCTCTTGAAGATTGGACCAAGTAAATCTGGCATTAAACAAAGGAGGATCCACCAAACTACAATCTCTAATGAAACCATCAAAATCCCCCATCCCCTATTAATCGAAGAACCATTGAGCTTTTCCGACACCAACCTAACCACATTAAAATCTCTTCTCACGCACTATTTTGGCAAACACAACCCTTACAAGCTAACCAATTCTTCCCACCAAACCCCTCTCCTAGGACTATTAGGACCATGAACTCTCGACAACCACCACTCCTTGTTATCTAAGTTTCTAAACCTAATTGAAATTGGAAAATCCCCCAAAATTGTATTAATTTCAAAAAGGAGTGGACGATTTCAATTTCAATTTTAGGGGAATTCCGCTTTTGTTAATTTCTAGAGATTGGAAGTCCGTGTGTGTTTCTTAGTTTTCTTTTCGGCTTTTCATTTTCACTTTTGAGGACTCCTTGTTCTCCTTTGTGTTTTTCTACCCTCTTTTCTCTCTTCTAAAAAAATTCTTCTTACTCCCTTATTTGTTGTCTAATTGCAATAAAAACACATTTTTGAGACTGTATGTTACATATAGTACCATTTTACCTCACATAATAGATTAAAAATATAAAAAATATAACTTTTTTTTGCCAAGTCCACGCACCCTTAGATTTGAGATTGATGAGTCTGACCTCTAGATACGCACGTAACATCCGTGCCCAAGTCCATGTAACCTAGCGTGTCCAAACATTTCTATGTGACTATCATATGTGAGGTAGATAAAATTTTGTTTTAAATGATGCATAGATTTTATAGAAAATGATAGTTGACCATAGAAAAGAAAACCCCCTTAAATTTGTTAACCTTGCGCATTTACTTTTATATATATACAAATGCATTTCAAGCTTGGCGCCTTATTATTACTTAAATCATTAAAATAATGGAAACTTTGTCCTTAAGATGCAACAACAATTCTAAGAGGGTTGCATATTGTGTCAGACATGTCATCTGACACTTCTAACATTTGTAAGACACGTGTCCAAAAATGTGCTATTGTTTTTTAAAATTTTCTAGACTCAAACACACTTTAAACAATTAGGAAATAAATTTGTCTATTGTTTAGAGTTTTTAGACACACATAAAATACATTACAAATTTAAATAAAATGAATTGGAATCTAATGATTATAGAAAGGTAATGTAAATTTACACCTTGTAGACGCGTCCCGGGGGCCTCCGTGCTATAGTTCGGACTCAAATGTTACGGTTCTTAATCTGATCTCGCAAAATGCAATGCAAGATTGATAAATCATCAAAGAGTCCAAATCCGGCAAATCGTTTTGGAAAACTGATTTTTAAGAAAGAAGTGTCAAACATGGACTGCTTTGCCAGATACAGAGTCGTCACCTAAATGTTTTATTTTTGAAAAATTTAGGAAACTCTGACTCATTGCCTAAGGCCACGTGTCCGTCATCACCAAAGTTGCCTCAGCTCGGGAACTTGGGTACGATTGGAGAAGGTCATCTATGAGTACCCCCGCTCGCCCGATCAAAGATCGGCCACCACTAAACATGATATCTTGTTTTTGAAAACACATGCGTTCTTATTCCGGTTAATTAGCTAGAATTACTATGTGATGCGCACAACACACAAGTATAGACTAGATAGCCTAATTTGGAACAAAGCATCGCATATCCGTTTGTTTGGAAAATGGTTTGAGGTTTGCTGCTCGCAAGTAGGCTAAAACACGAATTTCAATGAATTGGTCCAATTCGAGTAATCTAACCTTCACCCACAGGCATTCAGGCAGTTATATCACATAAGCAAATAGCCTCATAGCAAGCATGCTATCATGGCAGCACTCATACTCATGCAAGATGCTAAACCATAAACACTCACAGTGTACTCCGAGCCAAAACAAGAAACTAGTTAGTAATCAATGCATGATCCTAGTTCATGTTAAGATGGCTAATGCAACACATGCGAAATGCAACTAGAATAGGCTCGGCTAATCTAAAGAATGGCATATGAGATGCGGCAATTTGATACATGTATTCAATTTGGAATTGAAATACAATGCAGTTAATATGATGCGCCGAGCCCGATGCATGCAAATACAAATGAATGGATGCACGCATGCATAGCATAAGGATGCTAATTGAAACATGACCTAGAACTAACCATTGAAAGCAGGTAAGTAAAAGGGAGAAAGACGTGGGATTGGAAGACATTCACACACTCACGCACACTTATTACAAAATTTGCCCTCTCGACGGCGGGTCCGAATAAATAATACAAATTGACTAATTAACTAACGCTAGCTAATTAATTATTACACAATGCTTAACTAATTAAGCTAATCGATTAAGCTATGAAAATAGTAAAAACAGCCTTGGGAAGAGGGATGCATGCGGGCTCGGACGGCTTCGCATGAAAATCCATCACCATGTCACATGTTGCCTCTGTTTACACTGCTCTGTACCTCTGAAAACTGTGCCAACTTCTGTGACACTTCTGAACCACCTTCTGGGTGTTGTGGGAGGCCATCGGCCAAGAGATGAGCCCACCGGCCAGGGAGAACTGGTTATCGACCACATGTGAGGCTCTCGGCCAACAATGTATAGCCGACCGGCACTGAAGATGGCCGACCGACCATCTATTCCTTCAGAATCCTGCTTTTGCTGCAACAGAGGACAGACAGAGCATGGCAATGCATTTACAAGACAATGTACGCACAACCACCCTCCCTATCATGTTATGAACTCAAGGGAGTATGGTTCTCGATCCTCGGACCATCAATCACACATTCCAATGCATGATGGCCAAAGAAGTCAAGTGTGCAACTTCAATATCAAATGAAATGCACACAAAACACATAAAGGGGCCCCCAACCTCTATCATGGTTGATCAAGAGGCAAGGGATACAAACATGCAAGCAAAACTAATGCAACATGAGCATGTTAATGGCAATGCCATACAAGGCTAATGGTAACAAGCATGCCAAATCCAATGCAACCTAAACAAGCATGCAAACATGCAAAGCATGTGACAACATTCAAGGATAAACAAGCATGTAACAACATGTTAATTAGCAAGCATGCAACAACATGCAAGGGACAATGCATGCAAACATGCAAAGCAACTTAACAAGAAGCATGCCAAATGCAAGACAACTCAAGCATGCAACAACATGTCATGGATCAAGTATACAATGAGGCACAATTGAACTAGCTTGCTACAACATGCAATTTACCAAATATGCAACAAGCATGTGACCACATGCAAGGCAAGCATGCAACAACATGCGGGGATGGTCTTAAACCAAAATGGACAGCTCTCAAATAGGTCCAAATTAGTGGCCGAGATGCAATGGAATGAAAAGCATAAAAGGCAACTTTTAAGCACACTTAAAAGGAATGAAAAGCATGCAAATGTGACAACATTACATGCTCTGAAATGATGCTAGGAGTGATGCCAAATCACATAAACAAGTCAAGCATGGCATGCTTAAGGCTTAAAGCCTAAGACTAGTCAAGGGACTGGAATCAAAGCTACCCAAAACAAAGAGCATATGGCGAGCATAACCTAAAACAGTCCTAAATCATGGCAAAGTAAGCCCAAAACATGCAAGGAATGAGACCAAAACATGCTAGAAAGGTGGATTCAAAACATGGAGTGTGCAAGGCTACAAAAGGGGTGTTACACTACACCTATCAAAACCAAACATGGTATGATTTAAGCAACCAAAATCAGAGCTATGGCATGTCAAAATAAGCCCAAATACCTACTTAGATGGCATCCCAAATGCCTAAGCATGATGGCATACACAATGATACATTCATGAGGCATAAAACATTAACCCTTTAAAGCATTAAAGGAGTGACAAATGCAAGTGCATGAGCATGAAACATGGACTAAAATAACATAACAAATGATGCCAAATCACTGAAATGGCCCAAGTAAAGCATGCTAGAGGATTCAATACTCAAAGCCTACAAGCTAGATTGCATGGTAGCTATACAAAGCATGTCAAGCATGGCCAAAAAAACCAAAATCAAAACTTTAGCATGGTAAAACAAGGCTAAAAGCTTCATGGAGTTATGCCAAAACATGCAAGCATGGTAGTCTAAATGCTAGATACATGTTAAGGCAAATGAGGGGATTGCAAGGCAAGTACATGGTGCATGCAAGAGACCACTAAACCAACTTTAAACAGAGGTATATCATGGCAAAACAACACCAAATACTTACTGAAATGAAGCTAAAACAAGCTAAGGACACATGCTACCAACATAAGCCATTTATGCTAGCATTCAAGACAACAAGGAGAGGGGATGACCCTCTCCTATTTAGGACACCAAAACCACCTTTCCACCACTGAAAATCCTCTGGATTTTAGTGGTAGAAAGGTCATGCAAAGTTAAGAACAAGGGCCAAAAGGGATGGCCTAAAACAAGGCCTAACAAGGCCTTAGGAGGGGTAAACAACCCCAAACCTCAAAATGGCCTTAAACAAAGTTCTAACGCAAGTAAAAACAGAACTTTTATTAGTTTAAAGCTAAGCTTAAAACAATAAGCAAGAAGGGCTAGAAGCTTAAGCAAGCAAGGGGTATCTAAAGCAAGGAACTCACCCTTGTAGAACCTCTTCAAGAACACAACACCAGCACCTTTCTCTGATCAAAAACAGCTCAAGAACCCTAACACCAACTCCCTAATGCCTCACCAACCAAGGATGGTGTAGTGCTAGGTGTTTGTGTGCAATAGTGTGAACAAAACACCCTTTTGAGCACAAATACACACACATAGATGTGAAGAGAGGGAAATATAGAGATAGATAGATACAACTTCCTAACCCTAAAATTCTAGAACCTCTAAGAAGGGAGGAGGGCCTCCTCTCTTATAGAATTCCATTTTGCAAAGCTTCTTGGAGAAGCTAAGCAAAAGGCAAATCCCTCCATACACGTGTATGGAGGGGGTTAATTGTGGATGCCAACTGTGCCAGTTGGCACAAAATATCTGCATAAAACAGATGAACAGGGTTCGGCCAGCAAAAATGGCCGATCGACCAACACAAGGGCCGGCCGACCAAATATAGTGTCTACCGGCCAATACTTTTGGCCTATGGCAAGAAAAAAGGGCCGATGGCATGAGCCTTGGCCGATGGGCTGAGGGGATGGCCAACAAACCACCCTCTTCCCTCAGAAGCAAAAACATAAGTGTTTGGTCCACAACCAAGCACAAAACAGGCAAGTTGAAAGATCCTAAGGTAAGGCGCGCGGCCGAGACCTCTGGGAACTCAAAACGAACACGAGCATGGATGATCACCGAGTGTTCAAACGGTGACGTCCAAGTCTTAAGGACGGTCAAAAATGGGGTGCCTACAGTTGCCCCTCTTCGACAGAACTTGGAAGTCTCGAAATGATGTGAGTGAATGTCAAAGTCCAGAGACGACCCATTTTTGACAAAGCCGAAGACTTGGACAAACAAACAAAATACAGATAAATAAATGGTTGGATGCAAACATGCATGATGCAAGTGCAAAACTTACGATCATACAAAGAGGGCTATAATGAAGCAATTATGCAAAATAAATCCAACATTTTAAGCGAATGCTATGCAAAGCAAGTAAACACGAACCAAACTACATCTCATGCAGAAAGGATGTAAGAAAATTATGCAATCTTAACTACGGCGCACGCAGGAAAGATTAAAAGCAACCATCGAGAACACCCAAAGTCTCAGACAAGATGCCAACGCATTGCACGTGAACGGGAAAGGGGTGGTATAAGCATTGGAACATGTTCCGAATGCTCTTAACCAAAGAAAGGGAAACATAGGGACATATCCCGGTGTTTCAGAATAAGAAGGAGAAACATAGGGACGTGTCCCGGTGTTTCGAAATAAGAGGGAGAAACATAGGGACGTATCCCGGTGTTTCGAAAAATGAGAAGAAACATAGGGACGTATCCCGGTGTTTCGGAAAATGAGAAGAAACATAGGGACGTATCCCGGTGTTTCGGAAAAAGAAGAAGAAACATAGGGACGTATCCCCGTGTTTCGGAATAAGAGGGAGAAACATAGGGACGTATCCCGGTGTTTCGAAAAATGAGAAGAAACATGGGGACGTATCCCGGTGTTTCGGAATGGCTTAAGCATTAGAACGTATTCCAAATGCTCTTAACCGAAAAAGGAAGAAACATAGGGACGTATCCCGGTGTTTCAGAAAGAAGGAGAAACATAGGGACGTATCCCGGTGTTTTGGAAAATGAGAAGAAACATAGGGACTTATCCCGGTGTTTCGGAAAAAGAGAAGAAACATAGGGACGTATCCCGGTGTTTCAGAAAAAGAAGGAGAAACATAGGGACGTATCCCGGTGTTCGGAAAAAGAGGGAGAAACATAGGGACGTATCCCGGTGTTTTGGAAAAAGAAGGAGAAACATAGGGACGTATCCCGGTGTTTCGGAAAATGAGAAGAAACATAGGGACTTATCTCGGTGTTTCGGAAAAAGAGAAGAAACATAGGGACGTATCCCGGTATTTTGGAAAAAGAGGGAGAAACATAGGGACGTATCCCGGTGTTTCGGAAAATGAGAAGAAACATAGGGACATATCCCGGTGTTTCGGAATGGCTTAAGCATTAGAACATATTCCAAATGCTCTTAACCGAAAAAGAAAGAAACATAGGGACGTATCCCGGTGTTTCAGAAAGAAGGAGAAACATAGGGACGTATCCCGGTGTTTTGAAAAAGGAGAAGAAACATAAGGACGTATCCCGGTGTTTCGGAAAAAGAGAAGAAACATAGGGAGGTATCCCAGTGTTTCAAAAAAAGAAGGAGAAACATAGGGACGTATCCCGGTGTTTCGAAAAAAGAATGAGAAACATAGGAACGTATCCCTGTGTTTCGGAATGGCTTAAGCATTAGAACATATTCCAAATGATCTTAACCGAAAAAGAAAGAAATATAGGGACGTATCCCGGTGTTTTGAAAAACGAGAAGAAACATAGGGATAGAACGTATCCCGGTGTTTCAGAATGGCTCAAGCATTGGAACGTATTCCAAATGCTCTTAACCGAAAAGGGAGAAACATAGGGACGTATCCCGGTGTTTCAGAAAGAAGGAGAAACATAGGGACGTATCCTGGTGTTTCGAAAAATGAGCATGCAAAACAATGCAAGTGGAAAGTGCGTGACAACGCAAGTGTGAAGATGTGCATAACAATACAAGTATAGTGCGTGACAGCGCAAGATAGAAAAGGTGCATAACAATGCAAGTGAAAAGGTGCATAACAGTGCAACTGGAACGTGCAGAACAATGCAGGTGGAGTATGCATAATAATGCAACTGAAAGGGTACATAGCAATGCAGGCAGAGTGTGCATAACAATGCAAAGAGAACGGTGCATAACAATGCATTTTCAGTGCAACATCAACAGCATGTTTGAAGTAAACTACTGAATACAGAAATACACGCCTTAACGAGACCAATTCAAACGCAACCTCCGATTTACCTCTAGGAGGACTTGGCAACACGCTCAGCTCAAAAAGGTATACCCTGTTCATATTGGCGAGAGGTAATATCTGCATGTGAAACCCTCAGGTGCTGCCTGAACTGCCATTCTGGCTTGAAGCAAGCTTACACTTGGGGTCGAGATACACTCATACTCCAGAGAAATGGCGAGGCCTGAGAAGGTGCACCTGGAATGCAGTCTCGAAATTTGCTGGAGTTAAAACACACTAAGATGCTCCACATTTTCCCTCTTTTCTTTTGCTTTGTAGTCTGGAACCCATATAGCTTCAGATAGGTCCTTGTCTTACTGTTCACACTTATCGGGGATGGACCCTGCAGTTTTATAAAAGAACAAATACTGTTTTGCACAAATGTAGAGAATGGCACAGCACTCTAAGCACAAAACGATTCATTTTTTTATTTTTGAATTTGAGAAATGAGAAAAAGTTTTTGACTGGGTATTTGAGCCTACGACTGACCACAGCCAAAACAACTCAACAAAGGAAAACAAAAGGTGAACAACCTAAACACATCGAGAAACACTCGAAACGACTCACAACAAGAATCGAGACAAATGAAACAACGGACACGACACTCAGACGTGTTCCAAAGACAAGGGACCTCTCAGATCACGAGGAGCCAGTTTCTCCGGATATTGTTTCCCACCCTTTCTCATTTGTGATTCTCACATCACTCTGGCACTCAATCTCTATTTTTCTGAAAAAGCCTTTTTCTCACTTTTTCTCTCATCGCACATCTCTCTATTCTTCAATCTTTCATTTTTTATCCCTCCTCTAGGTGGTTGGTGGATAAATAGGAAGTTGCGGGCTCATGCCCCTAGCATTCTACTAGATTCTTTTTCTTCTGCGCACAGCTAGTGAGTTCCTCCCACAGAAGGGTTGCGATGCGACCAAATGCGCAGTAGATCTACAATCGACATCGATTGAGGATGCCCTTGGCCAGTTTGGATGTGATCAAATCTGTCCAGATGAGGAAGTATCCTACTCTTTTTCCAGTTCGTGCTTCGCACTTGACTTGATACCTCGCTGCTTGGAGGATGAGAGAGCTTCCAGCCCTTTGTTGTTGGCTTCAGTTGTGCCCTTTCCCTGGCAGGTAAAGTGCCCTTCTTGGCAAGTATGTTGGTAACAGGGAAAAGACAGAACACCTGACTCGATTGTGCCCCTAGTTCATCATTTTTGACCATTTTTTATTTTTGCTTTCTACTAAAACAATTTTGACCAACATGAGAGTTAGATTAACACACTTGTTCAACTTTTGATTTGAAATCATGCAAGTCAGGCTATGAGCACTGAAAATTTTCATTTTTTGGGTCTAAGAAATGGTCCAGTTTGGAAAAAAATGAAGCAAATTTTTGAGAAAATTAGTCAACTTCGGTAAAAATTCTCAAAAATTGTTTTTGCAAATGGCCACTGCTCAACCAACACAGAATTTACTCTTGAGATGCACAACCTCAAATCCAGAACAATGGAAAATTGCTCCTTGTCTGAATGGCACCACAGCGCACTGTATGGCAATGGAAAGTTGCCCCTTGTTTGAATAACACCGTAGCACACTGTAACCAGTTCTCATAGTGCGATCACAACCGAACTCTCGGATACAGAGAAGACAAAGATGATCAGAGCCATTACATGGTGTAGACACCCCATTTTTGACCGACCTTAAGACTCAGACGTCACTGATTGAGCACTTGGTGATGTTGCATAATGTGCTTGTTCAGAAGTTTCAGAGTTGTGGCCGCGAGCCCTGCCTCCGGACTTCCGAACCATCTTTTGTACTTTGCCTCGGTTTGCGAACCAGGCTCGGTTTTCTTTGTTTCTTTTCCTGAGGGAAGGGAGAGGTCCTGTAGACCATCTCTCAATGTCCGTAGGCTACATTTGGTGGCCGCAGGCCATTTTTCCCATTTCGGAGTTCGGTTTCCGGTTTTCGGGGCCGTCAGGCCGTGTGCCTCGGTTCGGGACCGCTTAACCATCTCCTATTGCTCCGATTTTTGGCATACTTCCTATTTTGTCCCTTTTGAGGGACACTGGGGTCTGAGAAACCCACTTTGAGGTCGAATACCATTTTCGTTGCTTAACAGCCCATTTTCGGGACCTCGAACTGCGTGTTTTGGTCCCCGAGCATTCGTTTTGCAACGGTTTTCGTTCATTTTTGGCAGGTACCTCTGTTTTATCACCAGGGAGGTCACTAAAGGATGGGAGGCCAGCAATTGTTGCAACAACCAGTTATACATCCTCCGACGCCCTCCGGCGCCCGTTTTTCGCACTTCCGGGCTAATGTTGAATACCTTGGGCCCATTTTCTTGAACTTTGAACCACATATTTGTGATGTACACACATGGGAGGACCCTAAAAATTGGTGGCCGGCCAGTAATGTTACTTGACCCTTTTGACCCCCTCCTTCCGGGCTAATGTTGAACCCCTTGGACCCACATTCTTGAACTTTGAACCACATATTTGTGATGTACACACATGGGAGGACCCTAAAAAGTGAGGACCCTAAAAGTTGGTGGCCGGCCATTAATGCTGCTTGACCCTTTTGACCCCCTCCTTCCGAGCTAATGTTGAACCCCTTGGACCCACTTTCTTGGACTTTTAACCACAGGGTTGTGTTGTATACACATAGGAGGACACCATCAATTAGTGGCCGGTCAGAAAATCTGATTGACCCTTTTGACCCCTAGCCGGCCGGCTAGGGGGTGTGGCCGGCCGGCCACCTAGAGCAAAAGTAACAGGCCGGCCGAGCTCTTTGCACTGTGCACTTTACAGCTGTGAGGCTTTATCCCCCAGAAAAGATATTTATCCGGGGGATATTTTATGGGGGAAAGTTACCCTCCTTTTCCCCCACCTTTACACCCCCTTTTGAACCCTTATAACCAGCTGGTGACC
>NW_021025000.1:547724-596299 GCF_004153795.1 Camellia sinensis
TTTTTGGCTCATGCGTAATCTGTTTTTGAGCATGTTGTAAACTTATATTAGGCTTATTTTGAGCCCCTCCTCAACATTGAAGAAGGGCTCAACACCATTTGGGACTTCCATGTTGTACTTACCTTTATACTCCCCTTTTGGCCCCATTTTTGCATAAATTGGCAGCCCCCTTTGCTTCTGTTTTTGGACCTTGGTCCGAACTGAAAGTGGCCTTATTTTGGCCTATACTTCATGTTTCATTAACATTTTTTTTCTGTTTGGTGATTATTTTGTACTTCATGTTATAGCACCTTTTGAGCCTCAATCTTGTGCCTTTTTTTTGCATATTTGCATGCTGATTTTGAGGCTGCCATATACTGTAAATATTCATATTTTTGGTCCCTCTTCAGTGTTGTAGAAGGAAATTTTTCAGTTTGGGCTTTGCTTATATCACTTGCTTCATTACCCCTCTCTTGGCCCCTATTCTTGCATGCCATTTTTGCCATACCTATGCTTGCTGTTTGGCCATGTTTATAACTGTGAAAGTGCCTTTTTTGGGACTGTCTAGCTTCTGTCTTTGCATTGCATGTCCATATTGTGCATGTTTGGCATAGCCATAGGCCATTTCGGGTGCCTAAATTCGCATTTCGGGATAACTCCATGCATTTCATGTCATTTCGCCTCATTTCGGGACTGTTTTCCCCCATATTTTAGTGCTGAAATTCCATTAGAATGTTTCCATGTCATTACATCACATTCTGTCATCTCCTCGGTTTGCGTGCCCGTGTGCACGCATTTCGAGGCACTTCATTGCAAAAGTCGAAACAAACTCAGATGCTCCGAATTTTCCCTCTTTTCTTTTGCTTTGAAGTCCGGAACCCATATAGCTTCAGATAGGTCCTGGTTCTACTATTCTCACATGACCTAGGTTGAACCCTGCAGTTTTATGAAAGAACAAATTCCGTTTTGCACAAATGTGGAGAATGGCACAGCACTCTAAGCGCAAAACGATATTTTTTTTTTTTTGAAATTAAGAAAAGAGTTTTTAACCGGGTATTAAGCCTACGACTGAACACAGCGCACTACGACTCAACAACGGAAAACAAAAGGTAAACAACCTAAACACAATGAGAAACACTCGAAATGACTCAAAACAAGAATCGAGACAAAACAAAAGACAAGACACTCAGACGTGCACAGGGAGCCTGTTTCTCTGGGTATTGTTTCCCACCTTTTCTCATTTGTGATTCTCACATCACTCGGCCCTCAGGCTCTATTTTTCTGAAAAAGCCCTTTTTCTTACTTTTTCTCTCAACGCACATCTCTCTATTCTTGAATTGCTCATTTTTTTTATCCCTCCCCTGGGTGGTTGATGGATAAACAGGAAGTTGTGCGTTCATGCCCAGCATATTCAGCTCGCAGCTATTTCTTCCGGCGACGTACAATCGATGCCCCGGATAAGGGAGTGGAGTATCTTGACCCATTCCAATTCGTGCTTCTCACTTGGCTTGATACCTCATTGCTTGGAGGTTGAGAAAGCTTTCAGCCCTTCGTTGTTAGCTTCAGTTGTCTCCTTTTCTGGCAGGGAGAGTGCCCTTTCTGGCAAGTATGTTGACAATGGGGAAAAGACAGAACACTTGACTTAACTGTGCGCCTGGTTCATCATTTTGACCATTTTTTGTTTTGGTTTTCTACTAAAACAATTTTGACCAATATGAGAGTTAGATTAACACACTTGTTCAACTTTTTGATTTGAAATCATGCAAGTCAGGCTATGAGCACTGAAAATTTTCCTTTTTTGGGTCCAAGAAAATGGTCCAGTTTTGGAAAAAATGGAATAATTTTCAAGAGAATCAGTCAACCTCAGTAAAAATTCTCAAAACTATTTTTGCAAATGGCCACCGCTCGACCCACATGGAACTTACTCTTGAGATGCAAAACTTCAGATCCAAAAACATTAGAAAATTTCCCCTTGTCTGAAGGACACTGCACGACAATGGAAAGTTGCCCCTTGTTTGAATAGCACCGCAGCGCATTGTAATCAGTCCTCAGAGTGACGAACACAACCAAACTCTCGGATATAGAGAAGGCAAAGATGATCAAAACCACTACATGGGCATAATCAATTTGCAAGTGTGTGTGGCTGGATTTCACGATGAAGTTGCCTACGTATCCCAAACATGGGAATCAAGCCTTACGTAGTTCACGTTAAGGTACACACGGGTATTAACCTCTCCTTTTGCGCTCTAACTTTTGCCAAGGCGGCCTTTCCGGGTTTTCAACCTTGCGGGCTTTGTTTTCTTTTCTTTTCATTTCTTTTCTCTTCTTTTCCTCTTTTTTTGCATTTTTTTTTCTTTTCAGAATTTTTCATTTCTTTTTTTTTTCTTTTTGTATTTTTTCTTTTTCTTGCTCTGACTTTTGCCTGGGGTGCCCTTCTGGGTTTTCAGCCCAGCGAGCCTCTCAATGGTAAAAGTGTAGCTAGTCTATGTCAAATGGTCTCTGGACCTCGAAGCCATTTGAATCCAAAGGAATGGCTGTTGTTTGTTGATGATGTAGAAGTCCATCCAATGGGGGCTGAATATGCCCCTAGTGTTGTGGATAGGAACTCGGTTGACCTTCAACAATACTTTCTTCTTTCCTCCCTTCTGGGATTTGGTATTCTTGCCGGTCTTCGTTGACGTGAGAAATGTCCCAATTTTGACTCTTCGAGCACATCTGACATTTTTTCCCCTAGTTCGAGGGGTGCCTTTGATCTGGCTTCACAAGGTTCCTTTGATAATAGCTGATCTTTTTGCCCTTAGTTCATGGGCTGCTTCAAATCAGGCCGCACAGGCCTTATTGTCCCTAGTTCATGGGCAGCTTTAGATATGGCTATGCAAGCCTTACATCGTGGTTGACCATTGAACACTCTGAATTAAGGCTCAAGGTTCAAAAGCAAAAAGGGGTCGAGTCGAAAACATCCTAAGCTGCACAATTTCAAGAGTGATTCCACACAGGTCTTTGTAGGACCGCGCAAAAACATATTTTTTTTTTGAAATCTTTTAAGAAAGCGACAAATCGCTCCCGCTGAAGACAAAGTAGAAACAATCTAGATCAAGCCAGGATCCTTCTCAGTACTCACATTAACAAACATGATTTCAATCATCAAGGGCTTAGCATAGTCACCGTCGTGTACCCTCAGGTGGCCGAATCGATGATTCGAGATTATGATCATTTTGTGGAGTCGGCGGCTCACTTTAAGACCGTAATACAAGCGGAGAAGGAACGGATGAGAGGCTCTAGGCAAAGGTCCCAAGATGTTTAGGGGGACATTAGGGACAACAAACGGCAAAGGGGTTCCACCTCACAACAGTCCTAGGCTACACAATCCCTATCCACCTTTCTAGTGCCAAGTTTGGGTTCAGGAAGAGGTAACCAGGAAGGGTTCATTTGCTTCAAATGTGGTCAGTTGGGGCACAAATCTTCAGTTTGCCGGCAGAGAGGAGGAAGGCAATAGTCTATACCGTCTTTGGCTCATCCTCAGAGCCAGAGTCAGGAGAGAGGTTAGTCACATACCTGTTATCAGTGTAGACAGTCGGGGCAGTTGAAAAGGTTTTGTCGTCAATCTGGTGGCACATCTAGTGCGTTTGGTTTGAGGCATGCACAGAGCTAGCAGCCAACACAGCCAGCACAGTCAGCACAAGCCTCGTGGACCAATTAGAAAGCCACTCCGACTCAATCTGTATGTTGTTACCACGCTAGATCAGTTCCAAAAACCTTTTGTAATGAAAGGTAACTTTTTGTTATTCAACTCTACTACCAACATGTTGATTGATATTGGTGCATCTCATTCATTCATATCATCTTCTATTACATCCACTTTAGGTTTGGAGTTTGAAATTTTGGAGTCTTCTCTTTTGGTTGAGACACCTATTGAGGGTAGAGCGGCATTGGGTCGAGTATGTCGCCCCTGTGAGATTGAGGTTGCAGATCGTTGGCTCTCTTTCGATTTTATTATTCTTGACATGCAAGCTTCTAACGTAATTCTAGGTATAGATTGGTTGACTCATTACCGGGCCATGATAGATTGCCATCATACGAGGATATCTATATGTATGCTATCAGGGAAACGCTTTTACTTCATGTGTGACAAAGGTGTTAGTCCTACCCCTCCGTTGTATAACCTTAAGGTTGAGGAGAGTTGAGTTTTCTTTTTGCCATCACAGTAACTAATGAGGGTAGAATAATCCAGGGTGAATTGTTGAGGGTAGTTAGAGAATATCCATATTTTTTTCTCAAAAATCTCACAGAGTTGCCACTACATAGAAAGATTGAGTTCTCAGTTGACTTAGCGCCAGGCACGGCTCTGACTTTTATGGCACCATATAGATTTTTATCAGCCGAGTTGTTTGAGTTAAAGGTGCAACATCAGGATTTGTTAGATAAGGGCATCATTCATGCTAGTACATGACCTTGGGGAGCGCCGACTCTTTTTGCTAAAAAGAAAGATGGCACATTGCCACTGTGCATCGATTATCAAAAGTTGAACCGAGTAACTGTTAAGAACAAGTACCCAAAACCATGAATAGATGACCTGTTTGACTAGTTGAAAGGTCTCGTTGTTTTTCTAAGATTGATTTGAGATCAGGTTATCATCAGTTAAGGGTGAAGGAGGAGGATATTCAAAAAATGGCATTTCGTACGCAGTATAGCCATTATGAGTTCTTAGTAGTTCCTTTTGGGTTGACTAATGCACCGGCTTCGTTTATGGACTTGATGAATCAAGTTTTTCATGAGTTCGTAGATTGATTCATGGTTGTCTTTGTCGAAGACATCCTAGTTTACATACCCTCTGATGAGAAGCATGAGGAACACTTTCGGGTTGTACTTTAGTTGCTTAGAGCACATCAATTATATGCTAAGCTTGGGAAGTGTGAGTTTTGGCTCAACGAGGTTACGTTTTAAGCCATGTGGTTTTCAGAGAAGGGGTGACCATGGATTCATCTAAGATAGACGCAGTGCAAGATTAGGAGCAAACTAAGAATGCCTCTAAGATCCAGAGTTTCTTGGGTGTAGCTAGGTATTACCAACGTTTTGTGAATGATTTACCTAGATTGGCCTCACCATGTACTAGATTGACAAGGAAGGGAATTAAATTCGTGTGCAGTGAGACTTCTGAAAAATCATTTCAAGAACTTAAGGTTAGACTCACTACTGCTCCAATTTTGATTTTTCTGGAGAGGAGTTTGGGCTGTTCAGTTTATTATGATACATCTCAGGAAGGTTTCGGTTGTGCATTGATGTAAGAGAGGAAGGTGGTAGCGTATGGGTCACGGCAGTTGAAAACACATGAGAGAAATTATCCCACCCACGATCTAGAGTTAATGGCGGTATGTAGCTCGACTTTTTCGCGCCCCCTTTCGGAAGGTGAAATAATCCCTACAATTCGGACTCCCGCGGTTCTTAATCTAATCTGATAAGCGCAATGTGAAATTGATAAACACCAAAGAGTTTAGATCTGACAAATCTTTTAGAAAATTGATTTTGAATCAAATTGAAAAATATGGACTGCTTTGCCAGATATAGAGTCGTTATTTTTTTTTTGGGGGGGGGGGGATTTAGGAAACCCTGACTCATGCTTAAGGCCACGTGTCCGTCATCACCAAAGTTGCCTCGGCTCGGGAACTTGGGTACGATTGGGGAAGGTCATCTATGAGCACCCCCGCTCGCCCGATCAAAGATCGGCCTGTACTAAGCATGATATCTTGTTTTTGAAAACACATGCGTTCTTATTCTGGTTATTAGCTAGAATTACTATGTGATGTGCACAACACACAAGTATAGACTAGATCGCCTTTGGAACAAAACATCGCATATCCGTTTGTTTGGAAATGGTTTGAAGTTTGCTACTCACAAGTAGGCTAAAATGCAGATTTCGATGAATCGTTCCAATTCAAGTAATCCAACCTTCACCTACAGGCATTCAGGCAGTTAAACACATAAGCAATTAGCCTCATGGTAAGCATGCTGTCATGTTAACATTTGCACATATGCAAGATGCTAAAGCCTAAATACTTACAGTGTATTCCGAGCCAAAACAAGAAACCAGTTAGAAATCATGCATGATCCTAGTTCATGTTAAAATGGCTAATGCATCGCATGCAAAGTGCAACTACAATAGGCTCGGCTAATCTAAAATGGCATGTGAAATGCAGCAATTGATACATGTATCCAAGTAGAAATTGAAATACAATGCAGTTAGTATGATGCGCCGAGCCCGGTGCGTGTAATACAGATGAATGATGCAAACATGCATAGCATAAGGATGCTAAATGAAATATGCCCTAAAACTAACCATTGTAAGCGGATAAGTAAAAGGGAAAAAGAAATGGGGGTTGGAAGACATGCATCACATGTACGCACGCATGCTTATTACACAATTGTGCCCTCTCGACGGAGGGACCGAAAGAATAATACAAATCAACCTAATTAACTAACTAACAAGCTAATTAATTAATTACACAAACGAATGAATAATTAGCTACAACTAATTATTACAACACTTAATTAATTAACAAATTAACCAAGCTACCAAAACAGTAAATCAGCCTCGGGAAGAGAGACGAATGCATGCTTGATGGACTTTGCTTGGAAATCTGTCGCCATGCTTCATGTTGCCTTTGTTTGCACTGCTCTGTACCTCTGAAAATCGTGCCAACTTCTGTGAAACTTTTGAACTACCTTGGGGGCATGCTGTGAGGCCATCGGCCAAGTTAGACTGGTCATCGACCAAAAATAAGGCTCTCGGCCAGACACTTTAAGCCGATCGGCACTGAATATGGTCGACCGACCATTTCTTCCTGCAGAATGCTTTTGTTGCTGCAGCAGAGGACAAACAGAGCATGGCAATGCATTTGCAAGACAATGTTTGCACAACCACCCTCCCTATCATGTTATGAACTCAAGAGAGTGTAGTCCTCGATCCTCGGACCACTAATCACGCATTTCAATGCATGATGGCCGAAGGAGCCAAGTGTGCAATTCAATATCAAATGAAATGCAAATAACACGTAAGGGGTCCCAAACTCTATCATGATTGATTCAAGAGGCAAGGGATGCACACACAATGTAATGCAACCTAAACATGGAAGCAAGCATGCAAGCTACTCAAGTATATAACAACATACATCCAATATCATGCAATGCATCTACTATGCAATAGGCATACAACCTAATCACATGAACATGTATAGCATGCAACAACATGCAAAATGAAATAAGCATGCAACAACATGGTAAGATGGACTTAAACCAAAATGGATAGCTCTCAAATAGGCCCAAATCAGTAGCCAAACATGATGAGAAGTGAAGCATGAGAACAAGTCAAAGCATGCACATGTGAATGGTCCAACACCTAGGCATAGCAGGGCAACTTTCAAGAACACTTAAATGGGGACTAACATGGACATGTGACAAACATGTTAAGCTCTAAAAGCATGCATGGAAAGGTTCCAAGCCAACCAAACTACACAAGTAAAGCATGCAAGAAAGCTTAAGGCTTAAGGCTAGCCAAGGGGTTCAAACCAAGGCCATGCAAGATAAGCCCCAAAGGGCTAAGGGGACCTAAAACAGTCCCTAGGCAGGTCCAAACAAGACCAAAAATAAGCTCGGAACTTGCCAACACAAGCTAGAGTGCAACACCAAAAACATGAGGCATGCAAGGCTACAAAAGAGGTGTCACACTACACTTATTAGAACCAAACATGGCATGATTTAAGCAACCAAAATCAGAGTTATGGCATGTCAAAGTAAGCCCAAAAAACCACTTAGATGGCATCCAAATGACCTAAGCATGATGGCATACACAATGACACATTCATGAGGCATAAAACACAAACCCTTTAAAGCATTTAAGGAGCAATAAGTGCAAGTATATGAGCATGCTATATGGACGGAAATAACATAACAAATGATGCCAAATCACTGAAATAACCCTAGTAGAGCATGCTAGTGACTTGGACACTCAAAGCTAACAAGGTAGAATGCATGGTAGCTATACAAAGCATGGCATATATGGTCAAAAAGACAAAAATCAGAGCTTAAGCATGTTACAACAAGGCTAAAAGTTTCATGGAATTGTGCCAAAATCATGCTAGAATGACATGTTACAACATGATGCATGTTAAGGCAACTGAAGGGATTGCAAGACAAGTACATGAAGCATGTAAGAGGCCATCAAGCCAACTCAAAGAAAGGTATAGCATTGCAAAATAACACCAAACACTTGCTGAAATGGAGCTAAAACAAGCTAAGTAAACATGCTACCAATATAAGTCATTTATACTAGCATGCAAGACAATAAGGAAAGGGGATGGCCCTCTCCTATTTAGGACTCCAAAACCACCTCTCCACCACTAAAAATCCTTTGGATTTCAGTGGTAGAGAGGCCATGCAAAGCTTAAAGCAAGGGCCAAAAGGGATGGCCTAAAACAAGGCTTAACAAGGCCTTGGAGGGGGTAAACAACCCCAAACCTAAAAATGACCTTAAACAAAGTTCTAAAGCAAGTAAAAGTAGAACTTTAAGCAAGAAAAATCAGAACTTTTTTCAGTTATAAGTTAAGCTTAAAACAATAAGCAAGAAGGGAAAAAAGCTTAAGCGATAAAGGGGTATCTAAAGCAAGGAACTCACCCTTGTAGAACCTCTTCAAGAAGAAAGCTCCAGCAGGTTTTCTAAGTTTAAACCAACCCAAGAACACTGAAATCAACCTCCTAGCACCTCAGCAACCAAGGATGGTGTTCTAGTGTGTGTTTGTGTACAATAGTAAGACAATGCTACACTTTTTGGACACAAAACAAGGCTAAGCAAAGAAAAATAGATACAATACTATATCTATCCTCTCAAGAATAATTTTTTCTGAACCCTTGAGGAGGGAGAACGGGCTCCCTCTTTATAGAAGTTCAAATTCTAAAGTTTCCAAAAGAAGCTAAGCCAAGGGCAAATCCCTCCATACACGTGTATGGAGGAGGTGAATTGTGGATGCCAGCTGCACCAGCTGGCACAAAATATCTGCATAAAGCAGATGAACAGGGTTCGGCCACCAAAAGAGGCCGATCGACCAACATAAGTGCCGGCCGACCAAATATAGTGCCGATCGGCCAAAACTCTTGGCCAATGGCAAGAACAAGGGGCCGATGGCATCATGTCTTGGCCAGTGGGTTGAAGGGATGGCAAACAAGCCACCCTCTTCCCTTAGAAGCAAAAACACAAGTGTTTGGTCCACAACCAAGTACAAAATAGACAAGTTGAAAGATCTTGAGGCAAGGCGCATATCTGAGACCTCCGAGAACTCAAAACGAACACGAGCATGGATGATCATCAAGTGTTCAAATGATGATGTCGAAGTCTTGAGGCCGGTCAAAAATGGGGTGTCTACACACCTGTATCCTCCTTTCGAATATTAAAAAGTTGTATTACATTACATTTTAATAATTATATATACCATATCGTAAACATTTGATTTATGTATGTTGTGCATCCTCCGCATGTCGTTCCATATATTTTTTAAAAATTTTGGTGTCAACGTATCCGAGTCATGTTGGTGTCCTTGTGAAAGTTTCTTTGCTTTGTCTTGAGGACAGAATTTCTAGTAATGGTAAAACAGGATTTACATCCATTTTAATTGACTGTATCAAATTGAAATTGCAAGATGAAAACTGGGGTGAAATTAACGAGCCATCCCCGTAGAATGAAGCAATCAACAATAAACATAGCTAAGAGCAATTAATTTTCAACATAACTTAGGTCTTCTAATAAATGACCAAGTTGAAACCACCTAAAATGCAATAATTCTGCTTCCGGCACAAAAGTTCTACGAGAGGTTGCAAGTGTGATGGTGGATGAAGTTTTACCCTATTGAAAAGTGACAGAGTACTCTTTCAACTTATCTTCAATTGATACTATTCCTACCATTTCTTTAATATATTCATTTCAAATTCTAACTTTCTTAATCTCACCACACATCCATCTAAGCATTCTTATCTCGGTTATACTCATTTTATGAATATGGTATTTCTTAGTTGCAGTTAAGAAACAACATGTAGGTACGATGAGTGTTGCTGAAATGAGGATGCTAAGGTAGATGTGTGGCAAGACTAGAAAAGATAGAATTTGGAATGAATATATTCATGAATGGGTAAGAGTAGCACCGATAGAAGATAAGCTGAGAGATAATAGATTGATATAGTTTGGTCATAGACAACGGATACCAACAGTGGCAGTAGTGAAGAGATGCGATATAGTAACGGTAGATAGAAGTGTAAGAGGAAAAGGCGGATCTATTTTGACATAGGCTAGTGTAATAAATAGAGGTATGAATCTCTTTACTCTGACTAACCAAAGGGCCTTTGATATAGTCGGGACTCGGGTGGAGAATAAAGATTCATGTAGCCGACCCTATTTAATAGGACTTAAGGCTTGGTTTGGTATTTCTTAGTTGCCTAGCATTATATCCCGTAAATCATAATTGGTCTTATAATTGTTCTATGAAATTTTCCTTTCAATCTTGTTGATATTTGTTGATCTCATTATGTGGGAGATGTACTCCTTTGCTTGAGCCAACCTATTTTGATTCTATAGATCACATCATCTCCAACCTCACCGTCATTATTAATAACTGAGCCTAAGGAATATAAATGTTCACTATTTATTATCTCTTGGTTTTTGAATATTTGTTTCTATATCTACTGTCATTAAAAGTCCTATTCCATATATTCAATTTTATTTATACTAATTTTAAACTCTTTCAACTCAAGTGCTTCTTTCCAGATTTCTAATCTAGTCATTTTTTCCTTCCTTAATTACGTTCAGTAGAATAATATCATCTATGAACAATACACACTATGGGACATCATCCTAAATATGCCTAGTTAATTCATCCATAACTAAACCAAATAGGTAAGTACTCAAAGTTGACCCTTGATGCAACCCTATAATGATTGGAAATTCATTAGTTTCTCTTGAGGTGATCTAATGGTGCTCATAATTCGATAATACTGGTATTTTATTGCATCAATATATCCTTTAGTCACTCCTTTTTTCTAGCACTTACTTTATTATATCTCTAGGCACCTTCTTATGAGTTTTTTTTTTTTTTCAAATTTATAGAAATTGTACATAGATCTCGAATTTTTTATTTGTAGTTTCTTTTTATATTCTTAGTAAACATATCGCTTCCATAATTGATCTATCGGGCATAAATCCAAATTGATTCTAACATTCTTATTGTTGTGAGAATATTGTAGATAATCTAGGGATATTGTGTAGATATTATTCTGTTTATATTGTGAGAATCATGGTTATCAAATTGTGAATCGGTTTCCCAAAAATATGAATCATAAATCAAATCGAATCGTGAATAGTAAGATTCATGTCATTTTATATATAATTTATATTATATTATTTTTTGATAATATATAATTTTATATATCAGATGGAAATTGGAAAAGAAAATTTGATAAGGCTTGTTTTGTATGGTTGTCATCTAAATTGATGCCAAGATGAAAAAAATATATTTGCCTTTAAATTGTAGGATGATTAAACTATTCAAAATTATTTTCCTTGTTCATCTTGTTGAAATCAAAGTGCTTAGTTGTTGAAATAATGCTTAGAAGAAGACAGTATGGTTGATAAAAGTTGCTACATTGATCATTCTACTATGTTTGCCTCTAAATTCTAGGTTGATAAAAGTGTTATTCCCACAGCGGATGTGTGTGTAAATTAATTAAAAATAAATAACAAAATAAAATAATTTAAAAAATAATTATATAAATTAAATCCCGAATTAAACACTTACAGAAATTAAAGTTAAGGCTTGTGTTAGACACAATCTCCTTAAAGTAGATTTTGCCCTCACTCTGGTGCTTCAAGTTTTAACGGCGTCTACTTCCCAAGATACAACGACTACTACTTGATTTGCAATACTATAAAATCAAGTCTTGCAAACCAAATTATGTTGTAACTCTTTCTTTTTCTCTTTCTCTTCCTAAAAATAAATGCAGAAACAAATGCTGGAGCGTAGGAGGACGAACTGAAGAAGAAAGGGAAAAAGTTTAGGAAATTTTCGATGCAAATGAATGTTGGAATGGCAGGGTATATATAGGAAAATTGGTTGCTATTCAAACAGGTGCCAACAGATAAGCAACTGTTCGGACAGATTCAAAACAAAAAAAAAAGAAAAAAAAAGGATAGATGCAAATCTGTCCGGTTCGAATGAACCTGTTTTGAACCCTTTGAACCTATTCGTTTGGGTATGAACCCGTTAGGGATCTGTTTGGGTGAAGGAAAAATCTAGACCAATTTATTTTAAATTTTGAAACCAAATTAAAAAAATAAATAAATAAATTACAAATGTTTTTGGTCCAAAAAGATAAGTATTGGGCCGGACAAGCCCCATCCAACCTCACACCACGCACCCGCACCCAAGCTCAAGCCCAGCCAAGCCCAACCGTTCAGACGGACCGACGGCGATGGCGCGTGCTTGTGGTTTTTGTTTTGGGTCCAATAGGTCTAGCCCACTTTATCCATAAGCTCACCCTTCCACAAACTTGGGTACCCCTTGGGGCCCATCCCAAGTATCCCAAGTATCCCAAGCTAAGGTATGTACACCCCTTCAAAACCTTAAGCCTTTCCAATGTGGAACAAGCACATTTCACAAATGTGTAGGAAACCCCCCTAAATCCATTTCCACGAACTCAAAAATGCGCGTTGAATTCTCATTCATTCGGAAATGGTTTTGAGCAACCAAATACACGATGTTATTCATTACACGGCATTCAACATGAACCCAATTAGAAATGTTAAAAATAACGCTTAGGTCCCACATTAATTAATGTTCAAAGTTAGTAAAAAATAAGGATTTTTAAAGCCATTTTCCAACAATCCCCCACATGAATGAAATTCACAATAACGGACATGCAACAAGATACAGACAAAGAAAGAGTACATTAAGAAAATACACCACATCGAGATCGGTAGCTTTTGGTTTTGAACCTCCTCTAGTGAAAGCCTATCAGACTTACTAGCTAACCAGTGGACGCAATGTCTTAAGCTGTTCAGCTATTTGTGTAAGCCAAGACAATAGATTACACATAGTGTATCTGCAGACACAGTTTGGTTCTTATGGTTGTGTTCACTTTGGCCCTGAACAACAAATGGAAATTCATGAGTGCTCTAGAGAACTTAGCCTTCTTAATTCTCATAGAACCGGCCCAGTTCACACTCATATACGTGACTTCTTATTAAGAGTATCCAGCCATACCCCACTTGGATGTCCAAGCTATAAGAATCATTAAAAGCAAAGCTTATCCTACTAACGCTGCAGGTATCACTCTTCTAATCATAGAAATGGGTAGGAGTAAACCTCCCTAGTGATATGTAGAGTCATCCATAATTCGGTTGTCCCTTTGAATCTAGTTCTTGGGATCTCCAATCAACTAGGTTGGGTTGCCATTATGGCAACTTTTAAGTAATAGGCTTTAATCCCATTCCCTTCGATAAATGGTACACTTGCTCTCTGGCTAGCCCTTTAATCAATGAATTCGCAATATTCTCCTTTGATGTTACATATTCTATGGAAATTATTCCATGTGAGAGCAAATGCCCTAACGTTATTATGTATTCGACGAATGTGTCAAGACTTACCGTTATACATATGATTTTGTGCCCGTCCTATTGCTGCTTCACTATCACAGTGAATGCATATAGTTGGCACAGGTTTAGGCCACATTAGAATGTCTTCTAAGAAATTACGAAGTCATTCTGCTTCTTCTCCTGTTTTATCTAATGCGATAAACTCAGATTCCATTGTTGACATTACTATGCATGTTTGCTTGAAAGATTTCCAAGAGACTGTAACACCTCCCAGGGTAAAGACATATCCACTAGTAAATTTTGAGTCTTTAGTATCCGATATCCAATTTGCATCGATGTACCCCTCGAGTACTGCTGGATATTTGGTATAATGTAAGCCATAATTCCGGGTATGTCTTAGATACCTAAGTACCCTAATTATCGCTTTCCAATGTTCGGACCCTGGATTACTTGTGCACCTACTTAATTTGCTTACAGCATAGGCTATATCTGGCCTAGTGCAATTCATTAAGTACATCAAGCTTACGATTATCCGAGAGTACTCTAATTGTGATATGCCTGCACTTGTATTTTTTGACAAATGAAGACTAATGTCAGCAGATGTTTTAGCAGGACAATTGTCATGCTTTCCAAATTTCTCTAAAATTTTCTCAACATATTGAGGCTGAGATAAAGCATATCCTTCAGATATTCTAGTAATTTTTATTCCTAGAATTACATCTGCTACTCCTAGATCTTTCATATCAAACTTTTTGTTCAACATTTTCTTTGTGGATTTAATCATGTCGTTATTACTTCGAATAATGAGCCTGTCATCCACATATTGACAAACTATGACATAGCGTTTGTCTATGCTTTTAACATAGACGCATTTGTCATATTCGTTTATCTTAAAACCATCTGAAAGTATAGCGTGATCAAATTTTTCACACCATTGTTTCGGAGCTTGTTTTAATCCATAAAGGAATTTAACAAGTTTACAAACCTATTTCTCTTGGCCGAGAACTTGAAACCCTTCCGGTTATTCCATATAGATTTGTTCATCTAACTCGCCATTCAAAAAAACTGTTTTAACATCCATTTGATGTATTTCAAGATTATACAAAGTTGCAATCGCAATCAATATGCGAATAGATGTTATTCTTGTCCCTAGTGAATAGATGTCAAAATAATCAAGACCTTCCTTCTGCCTGTATCCCTTAACAACAAGCCTAGCCTTGTATTTATCTATTGAACCATCTGCTTTCATTTTTCTCTTGAATACCTACTCTTATCCACGAGGTTTACACCTTGGTGAAAGATCCACCAGTTTCCAAGTATGATTTTGCAGTATTGATTCAATTTCACTATTCATAGCCTCTCTCCATAATGGAACTTCAAGATTTGACATTGCTTCCTTGAAGTTTTGAGGCTCATTTTCTAACAGGTATGTCAGAAAATCTAAACCAAATGATTTAGAGATCCTAGCCATTTTGCTACGTCTAGGTTCATCTACTTCATTATCATTTTGGTCTTCATTGCCACCCATAGCAGTATCTAAAGTTCTTTTATTTGAAGTTGTCTCTTCAGTTTCCTTGCAAGAAAAAATGTGTTCAAGAAACAACTCATTCCTTGACTCAATAATAGTGTTTACATGCATATTAAGATTTTCAAATCTATGAACTAAAAATCTATATGCACTACTATTATTTGCGTAACCAATGAACACACACTATCTTAGACGTTTTAGGACTAGGGACTGCCACCTTGGCCAAACACCCCCACACTTTGAGGTAATTGTAGGTAGGTCATCGACATTTCCATACTTTATAAGGTGTTTGATTAATTTTCTTATGGGGTACCCTGTTATAAAGTTAGCAAACAAAATCGCCTCCCCCCACAAGTTCTGAGGTAACCCTAAACTAATCAACATGGCATTCATCATCTCTTTAAGAGTTCGATTCTTTCTCACAGCAACTCCATCTGATTGAGGAGAATAAGGTGCAATGGTTTGGTGAATAATACCATGTTCAAAACAAAATTCCTCAAATGGTGCATCATACTCACCACCTCTATTACTCCTCACTATTTTAATAGTTTTGCCGAGTTGATTTTCAACCTTAAGTTTATATTGCTTAAAAGCTTCTAAGGCTTCATCTTTACTTCTTAATAAGTAAACATAGCAATATCAAGTGCAATCATCAATAAAAGTAATAAAGTACTTCTTATCTCCTCTAATGTGAACAAATTTTAAATCACAGATATCTATGTGAATTAAACTTAATGGTTCAGTACTTCTCTCTACTTTATTAAATGATACCTTAGTGAGTTTTGCCTCAACACAAATCTCACATTTATGATTAGGATCAAACTCTAAGTTTGGTAAGCATTCTAAAACAACAAGTCTATGCAAAGAATTAAAATTAACATGTCCTAATCTACCATGCCATAAAAAAAAAAAGATTCAACAATATAAATAGAAAATGTGTTCTTATTATTAATAGCCAAATTTGGTACAACAGTATTTACATTTAGCTTAAAAAGCCCATCACTCATGTAACCTCGCCCCATATACATTCCACTCTTGAAGTGTACAACCTTATCAGATTCAAAGACTAATCTAAACCCATTCTTGATCAACAATGACCCAGAAATCAAATTTTCACAAATTTCTGGCACGTGGAGTACATTGTTGAGCGTGAGTTCTTTCCCCGAGGTCATTTTCAGCACGATCTTTCCTTGTCCTTCCACAGTTAAAGTGGAGGAGTTTCCCATAAAAGTTGTTCCCCACTTTCCACCCTTTATAGGTTATGAACATCTTCTTGTCTGCACAGATATGGCGGATTGCTCCAGTGTCCACCCACTACTCCTTGGGATCAGAGATTACTACAGCAAGGTTGATGTCTGCTACTCCATCGAAAAAATAAAAATCCTCGGCTATGTTAGCTGGTGCTGGCTTTTTGCTTGAACTCCCTTCATCCTTACGAATATGACAATCCTTAGCGCGATGTCCATCTTTGCCACATACAAAACACTTGACTTTGAACCTCTTGTTGAACCCGTTGTTAATCCCTTTGTTGATCTTACTAGTGGATCCTTGTTTGGGACCATTGCCATCACGCTTCCGCTTCTTGTTATTGAACTTTGACCCTTGTCCATGTTCCACAACATTTGCTTTAGCCTACATGATGTGGTTTCCTGACTTCTTGTCGGAACCACAATTGTCCTCCTCAATTCTGAGCTGCACTATTAGTTCCCTTAATTTCATCTCTTGCGCTTATGCTTTAGATAATTCTTGAATTCTTTCCATGATGGTGGCAATTTTTCAATGATTGCCGCTACTCGGAAAGATTCAGTAAGAACCATCCCTTCTGCATGCATGTCATGGAGAATTAATTAGAGATCTTGAACTTGGCTAATAACCATCTTGGAATCTACCATTTTAAAGTCCAGAAAATGGCCGACAACAAATTTCTTTGTATCGGCATTCTCCGTCTTATATTTATGATCTAGAGATTCCCACAGTTCTTTAGTAGTGCTTTTGACACTATACACATTGTACAGTGTATTGTCCAACCCATTGAGGATATAATTCTGACAGAGAAAATCACCATGTTTCCATGTATCGACTATGGCAACTACTTGCCGATCAGTTTCTCCCTTGTTCAGTGACGGATCTTTTTCATGGATGAAACGAGCCAAATTCAATGTGGTAAGATAAAACATCATTTTTTGTTTCCATCTTTTAAAATCATTTCCATTGAATTTTTCTAGCTTCTCCCCATGATTTACTAGTATTGCCGAAGTCATCATTGGCACAACAAGTTTAGGGGTTTGAATAATAACAGTCTCAGTATTGTTTTTTTCAATTGTCATAATTCTAACAAAATAATAATACACCAATCACAAATTTATACAAAAAAGAATTTACTCACAAAATATACAAAATATTATCACAAATTTATACAGAAAAGAATTTACACACAAAATATAGAAAATAATATTTTGTAACAAAATTCCAATGATAAACAGTATATTACAAACATGTTATCAAAGAAATCATTAAACAGTATATTAGTACTATTTAAGAAATTAAAGAGTATGTGACTACTATTTAATTTCCCAAAACAAAATATTCATCTGTCTAACACAGAAATAAAAACGAAAATCTACTTTAAGATTGTTATTCCCACAATGGATGTGTGTGTAAATTAAATGTGTAATTAAAAATAAATAACAAAATAAAATAATTTAGAAAATAATTATATAAATTAAATTCCGAATTAAACGCTTACAAAAATTAAAGTCGAGGTTTGTGTTGGACACAATCTCCTCAAAGTAGATTTCGCCCTCACTCCGGTGCTTCGAGTTTTAACGGCGTCTAATTCTCAGGATGCAAGGACTACTACTTGATTTGCAGCACTACAAAATCAGGTCTTGTGAACCAAATTATGTTGTAACTCTTTCTCTTTCTTTTCCTAAAAATAAATGCAGAAACAGATGCTGGAGCGCAGGAGGACAAACTGAAGAAGAAAGTTTGGAAATTTTTCGATACAAATGAATGCTGGAATGGCAGGGTATATATAGGAAAATTGGTGGCTATTCGAACAGGTGCCAACAGATAGGCAACTATTCGGACAGATTCAAAACAGGGGGAAAAAAACCATGTTTAGACATATATAGATCTGTCCGATTCAAATGAACCTGTTTTGAACCGTTTGAACCTATGCGGGTGAGTATGAACCCATTAGGGATCTGTTTGGTTGAAAGAAAAATCTAAACCAATTTATTTTGAATTTTGAAACCAAAACTAAAAAAATAAATAAATAAATTACAAACATGTTTGGTCCAAAAAGATAAGTATTTGGTCGGACAAGCCCAACCAAACCTCACACCACGCACCCGCGCCCAAGCCCAACCCGCTCGACCGACCGGCGGCAGCAGCAGCGCGCATGTGGTTTTTATTTTAGGTCCAATGGGTCTAGCCCACTTTACCCATAACCTCACCCTCACAAACTTGGGTACCCCTTGGGGCCCATCTCAAGTATCCCAAGCTAAGGTATACAAACCCATTCAAAACCTTAAGCCTTTTCAATATGGGACAGGCACATTTCACAAATGTGTAAGAAACCCACCTAAATCCATTTCCACGAATCCGAAAATGCACGTTGAATTCTCATTTATCTAAAAATAGTTTTGTGCAAATAAATACACGATGTTATTCACTACGCGGCATTAAACATGAACCCAATTAGAAACGTTAAAAATAACGCTTGGGTCACACCTTAATTAATGCTCAAAGTTAGCAAAAAATAAAGATTTTTAAAGCCATTTTCCAACAAAAAGTTGCTGAATTGATCATGTTGTTCACTTTTTTTGGGGTTTGGCATGCCTAGTAGATGAATCTATAAAGTGTAGTTAGCTTTTCTCATAATGGTTTGGAACTTCGATGAGGATATCTAAACTATCTTATAGTATTATAGAAAACGCATGACTTACTTGGTGTGAACACGAAAGGCTCTAAATGCACTCCATAGATTTGGTTAGACACTCTAGTTTTCAAAAAATAAATAAATAATACCATTTCACCATTAAATTAAATTACCAAAAAGCCCATATCATAACCCTAACTCCGACAACCCCTTCCCGCTCTAGCAGGCCCTTCTCACTCCAACCAACCCCAAGGTGAAGTGCTCAGGCGAATAAACTTCTTATCTAACAGTTCCTGAAGTTGAGTTTTCAATTCCTTCAGTTCAGAAGTCAACATTCTATACGAAGTTTTGGAAATTGGTTGTGTTCCGGGTACAACATCAATAGTAAACTCAATTTCCCTATCAATTAAGTCTCCAGGTAAATCATTTGGAAACACATCGGGAAAGTCATTTACTACAATCAACAGTAGAATTATCAGAAGTCACAGTCAAAACGCAACATAAGTAACCCCGATACTTTTTTCTTAATAACTTCCTGGGTTTCACAAAAGAAATCAAATACGGTAAAGGAATTACCCCATTCCCAGCAAATACGAACTCAAGCATGCCAGGTGGTCGAAACACAACAATTTCATTCACACAATCAATAGTTGCACAATACTTTGTCAACCAATCTATGCCAAGTATGCAGTCAAAATTATCAATACCCAATGGCAACAAATCAACATATAATGTCATATCACCAATTATAATGTCACATGCCAAATAAACATATACGCATACCATAGAACCCCAGATGGTGTAGATACAGATAAAAAATAATTCATAGGTTCTAGTGGTCTAGTCAATTTTTAAAAGAAAGCATGCGATACAAAGGAATGCGTAGAACCAGAATCTATCAATACACATGCATTTTAAGCACAAATAGGGAGTATACCCGACACCACAGCTTCGGTGTTCTGCATATCACCAGGCACTAATGCGAAAACTCGGCCTTGTCTCAAAGTTTCTCTTCCAGTATTGGCTCTCGTATTTGTTCTAGCTACAGAAGTGGACCCGGCTAAACTTGTTGTAGGACAGTTGGCATTATCAGATCCAAGTGAGCAATCTCTCACTACATGGTCTATCTTTCAGCATAGAAAACAAGCACCGGATGAATGGTAACATACACCCCTATGTTTCCTCCCACGTTCAGAACAAATTGGTATAGACCCACTGCTCTGACTTGTGCTACTAGTAGACCCGTTTTTTGCTTCTTGTTGTTTACAAAAGAACGGCCCTTTCTGAAACCATACCCAGACCTTTTACCTCTCCATTCTGTTGTTAGTGTTTTAACTTGTTTCTTTGCTGCCAAATTAGCCTCTGTCATCAATGCTCTGTCAAGTACATCCACATATGTAGGTAGCTTTAAGACACCTACACGATCAAATACATCTAGGTCTAATCCACCTTCAAATTTTTGGGCCTTCTTGTAGTCCGTATCCACCATATGAGGAGTAAATCGAGCTAGTTTAGTGAATTTAGCTTCGTACTCAACTACAAACATGTTGCCTTGCTTGAGTTCTTGGAATTCAGAAACCTTTCGGTCCCGGAAGCATTGAGAAAAGTACTTGTCATAAAAGATTTTGTTGAATTGAGCCCGTGTCATGGTTTCATTGCTATTTCGGAATAACAACCACCATCTTCTTGCTTCATCCTTTAGAGTATAGGTGGCCAATAGAACCTTCTAAGTCTCAGAACAGGAAAATACTTCGAATAATTTCTCCATTTCGAGTAACCATGTCTCTGCTTTTAATGGTTCAATACCACGCAAGAATGTTGGATGTTTCATCTTCATGAACTTCTAAGTTAGATTTATGATATCATTGTTATCCGATTCTACTTGGACCAAAGAGAGAGGAGGAGGCAGGGGTTGTCTTTGCAGCTCTCTCATTGATTCAGTTAGGGCTTCAAGCATTTGTTCCATTCGGCCTATGCAAGCCTCTGAGGATTTAGTTGTACCGTTACTTCTTGTATTTTCCATTTGCTACATAGGTAAACAAAGTACTTGTAAACATAGGCAAATAGTTCATTCACAATATTCGGAGTATTCACTTCCAATTCTTTCTTGTCAATTTCACATGTTCGTGTTTAGATTCAACTTTAGCTTTCACATTCATAGAAATTATCACACACTCACACATGCAGATAAAATGTCCCAAATTCTTGTCTAGGACATCCTATAGCTCGTATGGACTTGTATGTGCGGTATAACACGTGCTTTGATACCACTCTGTCATGACCCAAACCTGCCCTTATAGGTTTAGCGTCGTAACCGACCAGTAATCCTTGGATTACCAAAGGCCTTTACACAAAATAACATATAATTAAGGGGCTAGCGGAAGCAAATATATATAAAACATACACAGTCCATCGAGTAGACATACATGGAACAAAAATTTAAAAACTTCATATACATACACTTGAGGTCATAATTACATTAGTCTTACGTCACATTCATTACAGATATAGCCAGAATGAGGTCTTAGCCCAATATACAGATAAATAGAAAACTTGTTCATATTCCAAAGGTCTTACATATTCACAAAACATGACTACTATGATTTTCCAAAACCTCCTTGGGAGGCACAAAGGGTTGACTGACAAAATCAAAAATTCCAGGTCATCAACCTTGAACCTGGTCACGCGCCTAGTCACCTGCATACATTAATAATAAAGTGAGCGGAAGCCCAGTGAATAATAACAGAGTAAAGGGTTTAATTGAATGATATTCCACATCTGATTTGAAAAGTAGATTTCATATCAGAGACAGATTCTTATTCATTTACAGAATCAGAGTTCATGCTCAATCATACGTGGTACATCCATTAGCGCTAACAGAACAGATACAGAACAGATGATGGTTATGTATAACCAATTCCATAAAGGAACCTCCGGATCCGGGTAACAAATAACAGATATGCTGGGCTCCATGATGGAGCCTCCCATATGGGTAACAGATAACAGATATAATAAGTTCCATAATGGGACCTCCGTTACTGGGTAATAGCTAACAGATATGCTAAGGATGCCACAAATACATTTCAGAAATTGGACAATTATTCATTGTATAGAACATATCCTATCAAAAAATAAATCTTATTTCATCATACAGAAAATAAATAAAGTTGAACATAGCTTTATTAAGTTATTACTCACAGATGGTTCCGAAAGCAGACAGGCAGAGCTAACAAATCTGATGGCTTACTGCACGTGACCTACACAAACATAACAGAGACACATATTGAAATACACACTCGGATAGTACTTAACTTATTGCACTCCGTCCTTAGTGTGTCTCTAAGTCTTATCCTTATTATTATGTCTTAATCATAGCCTAGGAATACCTAGGATGCAATGAAGATGCTAAAATTCTTTTGAAACACTTAGGCAAATATGTTGAAAATAAGGGCCTTGCTCGAGCGGAGGTTCAAAAATATGAGTGGCCGCTCGAGCGCAACTTCTTTCGCTCGAGTGGTCTGTAAACTCTACAAAAGTACTGGTTGTGTGAATTCTCCGCTAGATGGTTGCTCGACTGTCGCTCGAGCGTGAGACTGAGGTCCTCGCTCGAGCGCAACTCTTGTCGCTCGAGCGGTCTGCAAAAATGGTAAACTTCTGGGAGCAAGCATTTTATGCTCAAGCCATCTATTTGTCGCTCGAGCGGAAGTACCAAAATAAAGGTGGTTGCTTGAGCAGAGGTTCTGTCGCTCAAGCAGAGAAATAAAATTCTGGAATTTCCAGATTTGCTCTCAAACTCAAAACTCAAATCCAAAGTCTCAAAATGCAACTTTTGGGCCCCAAAACTTGAGAAAACAAGCTCAAACTTGTAAAATGTTGAGAATCTAAAATCATTTCGCAAAATTAAAGTCCAAAAGCATGACAATTGTGCCAATTCAAACTCAAAACTTTTAAAACATATCATATATGCAATAGAGTGAGTTCAAAACTTCCAAATCATGTTCAAAGAAGGCAAATTGATGGAAAACATGATGAATTCTTTGAACAAAGCCAAATTGAGGACATACAAGAGGAAATTCTTTGAATGCAACCTTAAAATCATGAGAATTATGTATGTATGCATGATACACTCCCATAGCCATCTAACCAAGCTCAATTCTTATCTTAATGTAGAATTTCTTTTGAACTCATGAGTTAGCTAACTTAATTACATCATCAAAAGCTTGAATTCTCACCTAAACTTCCCAATTGAGCTTCAAGTAATCCAATTCTTAAGTGATCAAGCTAATCCTCCTTAGTTCCCTTTAATTCTCTAGCAAGTCACTTTTGGTTGCACTTAGCTCTCTCTCTCTCTCTCTATCTCACACGTTTAGTCTTCAAATATGAGGGATTGAGAGTGTAAAGTACATAAAAGGTGTTAGAAGAGGCCTTATATAGGCTCATTAATGAGTCCTAATTAAACTTGGCTTAAGCTAATCGCGCGGGCATTAATCATTCTAATTAAATCGTTCCAAATCGAATTTTAATTAAACCTACTCTAAAATTTTAAAAATTCCAAATATCACATATACCAAGTCAATTTCATGATCGATAAGGCTTTCAATTCGCAAAATATAACAGAATCTCAAATAGATATTTACACAAATAATGCAATATACATGCAATTAATTCAGAATTTCATCTTAATTACTCATTAAGCATAATTAATCATGGTTTATCAGCTAATCATAGGTCGGGGTTGTTACAGTGAGGGTAATGTTGGCATTAATTAGGATGTTCAAAGACAAAAGTCAAAATTTGAATTTTGAAATTGGGTATTAAGAAATGGAATGCCCAAGGCCAAGCAAATCTTTGGGGTGCATTTAGAGCCATCCCTTTAAACACCTCTGTCATGCATTTTCTTATGCCCAAATTGCCCTCATGTAGCTGTCCTAGCTTTTTATTTTATTTCGTTTTTCCATTTTTGTACTTCCATCTACATTTTTTTTTTTGCAGATGATTTGTACACACATATTCATGTTTAGATTCTTAAACACAGGGCAATTTTTGAAGATGGAGACAATGAAAGAAACTTGGAGGCTTTGACTCATGTAGAAATTACTAGGAGACTTGTATTACTAAATATTTAGAAATTACTGGAGGCTTGTATTACTAGGAGGATTTGACTCATGTAGAAATTACTAGGAGACTGTATCACTAAATATTTAGAAATTACTGGAGGCTTGTATTACTAGGAGGATTTGACTCATGTAGAAATTACTAGGAGACTGTATCACTAAATATTTAGAAATTACTGGAGGCTTGTATTACTAGGAGGATTTGACTCATGTAGAAATTACTAGGAGACTGTATCACTAAATATTTAGAAATTACTGGAGGCTTGTATTACTAGGAGGATTTGACTCATGTAGAAATTACTAGGAGACTGTATCACTAAATATTTAGAAATTACTGGAGGCTTGTATTACTAGGAGGATTTGACTCATGTAGAAATTACTAGGAGACTGTATCACTAAATATTTAGAAATTACTGGAGGCTTGTATTACTAGGAGGATTTGACTCATGTAGAAATTACTAGGAGACTGTATCACTAAATATTTAGAAATTACTGGAGGCTTGTATTACTAGGAGGATTTGACTCATGTAGAAATTACTAGGAGACTGTATCACTAAATATTTAGAAATTACTGGAGGCTTGTATTACTAGGAGGATTTGACTCATGTAGAAATTACTAGGAGACTGTATCACTAAATATTTAGAAATTACTGGAGGCTTGTATTACTAGGAGGATTTGACTCATGTAGAAATTACTAGGAGACTGTATCACTAAATATTTAGAAATTACTGGAGGCTTGTATTACTAGGAGGATTTGACTCATGTAGAAATTACTAGGAGACTGTATCACTAAATATTTAGAAATTACTGGAGGCTTGTATTACTAGGAGGATTTGACTCATGTAGAAATTACTAGGAGACTGTATCACTAAATATTTAGAAATTACTGGAGGCTTGTATTACTAGGAGGATTTGACTCATGTAGAAATTACTAGGAGACTGTATCACTAAATATTTAGAAATTACTGGAGGCTTGTATTACTAGGAGGATTTGACTCATGTAGAAATTACTAGGAGACTGTATCACTAAATATTTAGAAATTACTGGAGGCTTGTATTACTAGGAGGATTTGACTCATGTAGAAATTACTAGGAGACTGTATCACTAAATATTTAGAAATTACTGGAGGCTTGTATTACTAGGAGGATTTGACTCATGTAGAAATTACTAGGAGACTGTATCACTAAATATTTAGAAATTACTGGAGGCTTGTATTACTAGGAGGATTTGACTCATGTAGAAATTACTAGGAGACTGTATCACTAAATATTTAGAAATTACTGGAGGCTTGTATTACTAGGAGGATTTGACTCATGTAGAAATTACTAGGAGACTGTATCACTAAATATTTAGAAATTACTGGAGGCTTGTATTACTAGGAGGATTTGACTCATGTAGAAATTACTAGGAGACTGTATCACTAAATATTTAGAAATTACTGGAGGCTTGTATTACTAGGAGGATTTGACTCATGTAGAAATTACTAGGAGACTGTATCACTAAATATTTAGAAATTACTGGAGGCTTGTATTACTAGGAGGATTTGACTCATGTAGAAATTACTAGGAGACTGTATCACTAAATATTTAGAAATTACTGGAGGCTTGTATTACTAGGAGGATTTGACTCATGTAGAAATTACTAGGAGACTGTATCACTAAATATTTACTAAAAGTTTTATTTGAGACGACAAAAAAAATGTTGTCGCGAAATCTTTTTTTGTTGCGACAGCATGACCTCTGTCGTCAATTTCTTTGCCGACGGCATTGCCTATGTCGCCAAAAAAATAGATTTTAGTTCTAATGTTTTTTGCGACGGTGTGGTGCCGTCGCAAAAAAAAAAACAAAACAAAACAAAACAAAAAAAAACTTGTAATAAAATTATTAAAAATATTAAAATTATCTGTATTAAATGAAAAAAAAATGAAAAAGAAACCAATAATTGCATAATAATATAAAAATTTCTGTATAGAAATAACAATTTCTCCATAATAAAAATATTCTTGCATTCATAACTACATATTAGCAAAATTACCCCACTACATAATGTTCCATAATACAAATATAATGTTTAAATACATAATTTGTTCACAATTCAAAATAACATAAACCAAGAACAAAAATTTTCCCCATCATTCTCCGTGGGTAACAAAACCAAAAGTTAGTCGCATTCTTCACAAGCATGCATTCCACAAGAAGCAAACTCCTACTCACAAAATATCTGAAAACAAAAAATAAAAATAATTAATGACAATATAATTATGTGTTAATATGTTAATTACAAAAATAAAAAAAATAAAAATTTAACTGCTATACAATTACAAAGATAATTAAGTAAATAATTTTGTCTAAACCGAAATTCTGCTCTAACTTCCAAACCGAGAACCCAATTCGAGTCTCGTCTTCTCCCACAAGTCTCTCATGCCAAGGCGGTCGTGTGTGCCAAGTTTCATGCTAATTCGACGCCGTTTGGTGATTTTGAACACCTTGAATTTTAAGTTTCTTCAGAAACTAATTTGCCTAGACCAAAATCCGACTCTAACTCCCAAACCGGGAACCCGATTCGAGTCTCGTCTTCTCCCACAAGTCTCTCGTGCCTAAACGGTCGTGTGTGCCAAGTTTCATGCTAATTCGACGTCATTTGGTGATTTTGGATCGTCAACACCTCGAATTCTAAGTTTGTTAAGGAACTAGTTTGCCTAGACCAAAATTCAGCTCTAACTCCCAAACCGGGAACCCGATTCGAGTCCCTTATTCTCCCACAAGTCTCTTATGCCTAGGCGGTCGTGTGTGCCTAACATATATAAGAAAATCTTCTCCTCCACATCCCATTAGACATGGATTACTAAAGACCATAAACAGAGACACTAATTGATACCAACATTGCTCTCACATTTTCATAAACAAATCTAGTTAAGACCCACCTTCATGTATTGAGATATGTCTTTTCTCCTTATAAACAACTTCATAACATTTTTTCCTGGATTCATAAAAATCATAACAGCATCACAATATGTCAAGTGTTTCCCAAACATCTCTTATGGGTTTCAAGAATCCATCCCTAGATGTTTGCCAATAACATTTAGGGTAAAAAATCCTAAATTGCATTTGTTGTTTGGAAAGAGAATTTTGGGTAACTTTGGTGCAGACTAGAGAAACAACAACATGGATAATGAATACAAACACGTAGAAGATAACTAAAGCATCACAGTTAGAAATGGGCTTACCTCTATATCAAGTGATGGGTACTTATTTCTGAGTGTGTGTACCTGAAAACTAGATTTATGGACTGTGGAAATGAGAAGGATGGAAAGAAACAAATGGGATTGGGATTTGAGATCGTGAGAAACAAAAGCGGGGAAAGAAATGGGGGAATTCGGATAGAAATTGCGAGAAAACGAAAAGAAATTTATTTTTTTTGTAGTTAATAAATTTTTTTATTTTTTTTTAGTTACTAAGGTTGAAATTTTATTTGTTCATTTTTATTTTAATGAAAAAAATTATTTTTTTATTTATTTGGTAGAAGTAGGGGTAATATTTTAATGAAAAATATTTTCTGTTAAAATAAAGTTAATTTTTTGTGGTCAATGAAAAATATTTTTTTGCGGTCCATTTTTTTTGGGTTACTAAAAATCAAGAACTAATTTTTTGTGGTAGAGGAGAGGGAGCGGTAGTAGTAGTGAAGGTGGTCGATAAGAGGTGATGGTGGTGGCAATGGTGGTAATGGCAAAGGAGATTAGTGGTGAAGTTGTGGTAGTGGTAGACGAGATGGAGTGGCGGTGGTGGAGGAGAGGTAATGGTAATAGTAGTGGCAGTAGTGGTGATGGTAGTAGTGGAATGGTGGCGATGGTGGTAGTAATGGTAGTCGTAGAGGTGGAATGGCAATAGTGGTAGTAGTGGTAGTAATGGAACGACATTTGCAATAGTGGTGAAAGTGGTAGAGGAGATGGGTGGCGAAAGAGATGAGTAAGAGACAGAGGTAGAGAGAGAAAGAGAGAGACAGAGACAGAGTGATGAGCGAGAGAGAGACAAAGTGGTCGCTAAAAGTGTATTTTCTTGTAGTGAATCGATAAATCGAGAGGGAGCTTGGTAAATAGAGAAGAGGGAAGTGAGAAAGTGAGCAAGGCGAACTTAGTGGGAGAGAGAGAGAGAGACAGACAGACAAACAGAGAGAGAGAGAAGAATGATGAGTGAGACAAAGAGAGACAAAGAGACAGAGACAGAGAGAGAGAGAGAGACACAAAATAAGAGAGAAACAAAAGATGAGCGAGAGATAGAGAGAGAGAAAGAGAGCGAAAAGAGATGAACAAGAGAGAAATATAGAAAAAGAGAGATAGAGAGAGAAGAGAGATGAGGAAGAGAGATAGAGAGAAAAGAGATGAACGAGATAGGCAGAGACAGAAAAGAGATGGGAGAGATAGATAGAAGAGAGATAAGCGAGAGACATAGAGAGAAGAGATATAGATAGAAGAGAGATAAGCGAGAGAGATAGAGAGAAGAGATATAGATAGAAGAGAGATAAGTGAGAGAGATAGAGAAAAGAGAGATGAGAGAGATAGAGAGAAGAGAGATGAACGAAAGACACAGAGACAGACAAAGAGAGAAGAGTGATGAGTAAGAAAGAGAAAGAGAAAGAGAAGAGAGACAGGAAAATGAAAAATAGGTGAAAAGATAAATGTTATATCAAAAGAGTAAGACGAACGTCGTTTTTTTTTAAAAGTAAAAAAAAAATGTTTAAAATTTTTAAAATATTCACTAAAAACAAAAAAAAAATATGAAAAATAAAAAAACTCAATTTTCAAAAAACTTCATTCAAATGAATATTTTTTTTCTTTTTTTTTTTTGCAACGGTACCTACTACAGTCGCAAAAAACTCACTTTTTTTTTTTGTGACTGCAACTGATGCTGTCGCAAAAACTCTATTTTTTCGCGACAGCATTTTCTGCCGTCGCAAATACTCTCCTTTTTCACAACAGCATTTTCTACTGTCTCAAATACTCTATTTTTCCGCGACAGCAAATTGTGCCGTCATAAAAACTCATCTTTTTCGCGACAGTAAGTTTTGCCGTAACAAAAAGTCACTTTTTTAGACGACAAGAATGTCGTCACAAATGCTTTCGTCTTAAATGTCATCACAAATGCTTTCGTCTTTTAAGTCTATTTTTCTTGTAGTGTGACCTAATGCAAAATTATAAATTTCACGTCTTTCATCGTATCTCTTCCATCAATTACAGTACTCTTAAAACACTATATGACCATGCCCTAACATCACAAAATAACTTCTCAATAACCAACACAAAATCACAACTTCCTCTAAACAAACCCAAAATCATATATTGCAGTCCTCCTTGCAATCTCAACACTTACCACAAATTAAATAATTTTCTTATACCACCACAAAAGCCTATTTTGAGAATAAAGTTTTAAATTTTTTTAAATTACATCACATCTCTATTTTTTACACATTTAAAAAAAAAAATCAACTTTTCAACTCACTTATCAAGATAGGCCAAAATCATAACATTCTCTAAACCGACACAAAATCATTTGTTACATCCCTTCTTTACCGATCACAACATTGTGGGACACCACAAGATCATGCCCGAACACCACTCAATAACTTCTCCAACAACAGTTACATGTTGAAACGGCAGACAGCGAGACCGCGTGACTAATAAGTGACGTGGTCCCTCCGCAACAACGAATACTTTCTTATCAATAATCTTCTTCTCCTTTAGATCTGCAATTCTGCTTCTTGCGAAAACCAAACCCTACCTTAGGTTTTCATCAAAATTTGGTTTTAATGGAAGGTAATGCCTTCCCTCGCTACTTCAGACATCCTATCCGAAATTTATTGCGAAAAAACGTAAAGAAATCCTCATCTTCGTCATCAACCTTACAATCGTCGTCGTCGTCGTCGTCGTCGATCTTACAATCGTCATCGTCCTCTGGTGCTTCTTTACCAGGTAAATTCGTATGTATCTGTGTATATACAGTCGATAAGTATGAGTGGTACACTTTTGATGTCTCCGATGATATTCGACACAACCAAACTCCTCCTCCTGCTAAATACATTAACTACCGTGTTCCTTTTCACGATGACGATGAATCCGGACTTGTAAATCTCAAACCTAAAGTCACTGCCAATATGGATTGGATTCTAGGTTGGTCAATTTTGGGTTTGACATTATATATTCTTGATGATTGGACTGGTGATTGGAGAGGATCGTCTGTTAAAAACGAAAGCAATCGAGTGGATCGAATTGATCTAGTTAGTACTAGGTCGAAATGGGAGAGAGTTCCTCAAATGCCTAATCAGATTGCTGTGTTGGCTCATACTTTTGTTCTTGCCGGCAAGTTTTATTGCCTGGGTGGGTTTCGATCCAAAAAGGGAGAGTTGGAGAGGGAATCGCTGTTTGCCATGGCTTACGACTTGAGCGTAAAAGCTGGTGACTCGTTACCGAGCCCCCCATGTATTAACCTTGATGAAATATTCTCAGGAGCTAAAGAGGTCCCCAACCCATGTTTTCCCTCTCAAAAGATGGATTTGGAGAGGCTGTCACTACGGGACAACAAATCTTCACTAGATGAAGAGGGCACCAACCCGTGTTTGCCCTCTCAAAAGATAGATTTGGAGAGGCCGTTATCGTTCCCCATGGCTCCCGACGACAGTCTATTTGGCTCTACATGGCTTGAAATAAGCCCAGCAGGTGAAGAGCTCGGCAACTCATATTCTCAAAACATGGAGTTGGAGAGACATAAACCGTGGGTCATGGCTTACGACCCGAGCCTAAATACATGGGAATCTCTACCTGACCCTCCAAGTTGTCCCGTTAAGGTTGACAGTATATTCTCAGCCGCTGGAGAGTTCCCCAATCCATGTATTGTAGTGGGTTCACCTGGGGATGGTCTCCAAATCTACCAAGTAAATGCCAAAAAGTGGGAAAAACAAGAGTTTAAAATATGCCCAAAGTTTGGCCCAAATGTGTTAACAGGGCCAGCTTTGGCTGTTGACAGTAAGTTGTATTGGTATTCAGTCCATGATCTAAGCCTAGTTGGATATGATTTAGTGACGTCAATGTGGTTTGTGGGCAATTTCCCTATCCATGACCATGGCGAGCATTTTGGAGTACGAGATGTTGACACTCCTCCACGCTTGGCTCATCTAGGTGGCGACATGTTTTGCTTGCTGTGGGTTTCTGTGTTGCCGCGCAGGCGAATGAAGATTTCGGAGTCCAAAGATGACTATATTTCTCGCCTTCACTGTATGAAGCTTCGAGTTACCACTGAAAACTTTCACCCAGTGAATGGAATTATTCCCTTGGAGGTCTCTATCCTGTCGTGCCAATCTTACTTGGCTTCTGGATTGAAGTTTTTCCGTGGTGGCTTGGTGGTGTAAGCATCCTTTTACGTACCTATGCATTTTCATTCTTTTGTTCTTTTTATTTCTGTAATTATTTATACACCGCGGCCATTTTTGCCGAGCTCAAACAAAAAAAATATTAAATTTTCAGATTAAAAAAATCTAGAATGACCCGGAACCAGAAAATTAAAATTGTGGGCATATTTATTAATTATAGTATCCAAAATTTTTATAAAAATATTTCACACAAGTTTTTACGATTGATTTCAAGAAACATAAAAAAATTAAAAATTAATGTTATTTATAACTAGTGTATCATGGACAGTATAAAAAAATATAGATATAAGTCTTAAAATAAATTATATAATGTTAAATTACATTTTTTATAAAATTTGATTAAAAATTCAATATAATGGTAATACCACATCATCATTAGTATGTGATATCACCAACTAATAATAAATAAACACATAGAGAATGAACCTCACATATCAAATGTAACTAACAATCCAATAAATATCATATCTTTATAGTAAGATTATTTATACTTGCATGTCAATAATAATGACATCATCGTTACATTAAAAAAATTTCATAAAATTTTCATAGATAATATGGTTTATAGTAGTCTCTTCATTTTCAATCAAAACAACCATTATTATTCTCATAATTTTTAAAATGTCATTGACATTTCACTCTAATAATATTTTTATAATTTTTTTATTTAAAATATTTTCTTTATATTTGCACCCAAAAAAAACAAAAAATCCAAAATCCAAGTTACGTGACCCCCTCGTCTCTTGCTCCCTCCGCCACTGAGAATGACTCATTGGGATAAATGTATCATGATGTCAAGCTACAACAAAAATGAAAGAAGTCAATACCAAATGCTTACAACCTTTATTTTCAACATGCCCTTGTTGTAGAATTAGTATTATAAGAATAGTATGGGCTTTTTCATTTACTCCAAAATTCAGTGTTTTTGGAGGTTATAAGCGAGCTGAGGTGAGTAGGTATTCTAATGCCAAAGTGAGAGGCGAAGGCTTCATCAAAGTGACGCGAACAGTAAAGATATTTATAAAAAAATATAGAACATAGGCAAAAAAAACTTACAAATTTTCAAAACAAGCTACATCCAATTCCAACATATCCAAATATCCATAAAAACCATTAAGCATCCGACAAAATCAAACATTTCCAAATACCATTGAGCAGCAAAACACAAGGCAGACAACATGTATGTCTACAACTTTCACCAATTATAAGACCCTAAACATCATTCTTCCTTTTAAGCAGTGGAACCTTGGCTAGGGGCAACCAAGGGCCTTTTGCCATGTTGATTACTATTAACAATATCATCATCCTTCCTCATCGGCATCCATCTCATCACAATCGGGCAACAAGTTCAATTGTTCCTTTGCTTGACTTTCTTGGTTATATAGTCTCTAATTTTATCTTTACATGAGATGGACACCTTTTACAAGCAACCACATTTTATAACCACCGGGAATATGTTGTTTGAACTGGCTGGTAAACACTCCCATTCATTTATTTTTCATAAAAATTGTGAACAAACTTAGACAAATTTTGGGGATTTACCGTCTGAATATTGCCATCCCAGATCTTATCTATTACTTTTGCATGACTACAACATCTAATCAATTATTAAAAATCAATAAACCGACTCATTGTTAAGAATATTCAAATCAAGATCATTTTGAAAAATAATTCAGCAATATTAATTATTCTAGCAAAATTACAGCCACAAAGCAACCATATAATTCAGCAAAATGGCAGCAATTCAGATAAGCAACAATACAATTCAGTATAAACTATTGCAAAGTAACCATACAATTCAACAAAATTACACCTTATCAAAGCTGTAACTGATGAGGATCCAACAGAACTGTAAGTGATTGAACGACAAGGTCCCAGCTGGTCAAAAGCATAGCAGCACACGATTCAAAATTGTAAACATTAATGCAATAGTTGTACCTTATCAATGATATTTTTTTTCTCAGCAATCATTCACTTTTCTCATAATTGGACTACAGCAAAATGAATTCTGAAAAAAGTAAAAGGAAAAATCAAGTTTCTGGCTGAATTAAGAAGGCAACATTTCAAAAATTATAAAAAAATAAGAACTCACTATGCATTTACTGTTGCAATCTGCCCAGGCTGCAGAATGCCCCAAAAAATGAATTCTAGAAAAAAATAAAAAGAAAGGCCGAAGAAAGAAGAAGACAAAGTGCGAAGAAGTGAGAAGAACACACTCTGTTGTGTTGGAGATCAGAGTTGGTGTGGTGATCAACGTTGAAGGTTTGAGACTTTGTGCTTCTTTCATTTCTTTAGAAACATTGGTGTTCTGCTACAGCTCACAAATATTTATAGTTAGGGCTATCAAAAGGTCTGTTAAATATTTGGTACAATTATAAAAGTCAACAAAATGGATGGCGCCTCGCACTACAGCCTAATGCGCTCACTTTTCTCACCTAGGTGTCGGCTCACTATTCAAGCCATTATATGCACCATAGGGTCAACTTGAGTCCCTTCTCGCTAAGGGTTTTGCCTAAGCGTGCTTTTCACAACACTATTACAAATTTAACAGACTAACCTGGTATCATCTATGGCTCACGTGTCTTATAGTTAGGACCTATTAGCCTTGAGTGGGCCCAAGGTTATGCCGTGGGGCTCTTCTCTCGCCCATATTTTTACTTCTATTTGATTTTTATGGCTATCATTCTAATTGGGTGTTGATATTGTAGTGATGCTCATTCAAGATACTTTCATGCCTGACAACAGTTGGTGGTATGTTAGCATTTCCTTTATTTTTCCCATTGCAACACACCATTTTTTCTCCTTTTGATTGTAATCATTTTGAAACCTACTTTTATTGTTATGGTAGATTTTAGGTGTAGTGAACATCTAAGAAGCACTGATACTCCAAATCAGGTGTTGTAGTGGTGTCGGTCATGGGGACACCCCACATGGTGTTTCTTTTTATTTAATTAATTTGTTTTTAAGGGACACGCTAGAGGACACATTAGCTAGTTTTTTTTTCTTTCTTCTTTAGTGCTTTTAATGGATGATGGATATTAAATGTTTATTACCTTTTGCTTAGACTAAATAATTAATAGATCATTTATAAATAATACAAACAATAGAGTTAGTTTTAGAGTGATATATTATTATTATTACATTAGTATTAATTTTTTAAAATTTTCATTATTTATGAATATAATGTTAAACTACATAGCAAATAAAAATATACAAAAAAATATTATTATTATTATTGCGACCCTGCTATATCCCTCCCAATTTTTTTGAAATCATCGTGTCTCTGTTTGTGTGCTCATCTGTGTCGGTGTCCGTGTCCGTGCTTCTTAGGTGAACATTGTGGAATGTAATATAGAATGTTGTTGTACATTTGCAAACATTTCTATATGGCTATCATATGCGAGTTAGATAAAATTTCATTTTAAATGATGCATATATTTTATAGAAAAATCATAATTGACCATGGAAAAGAAAAACCCTTGAAATTCCTTGGCCTAACTTACTCTTAGAAATCCATTTCAACCCTAGCTCCTTATTCTTACTTAATCATTAAAATCGTGTAAGCTTTGTCCCTAAGAAGCACTGACACTTATAAGAAGGTTGCATATTGTGCCGGATACTAACATGACACTCATCTCACACTTCTCAACACTTGTCGAACACATCCAAATAGGTCCACCTACTATTTTCTAAAATTTTCTAGACTTAAACATGCTTTAGACAATTAGGAAACAAATGTTTCTATTCTTTCTGGATTTTAAAAGTTAGTATTATGTCACATTTTGTTATTATCTTTAAATATTCATATGGATGGCACAAAATAATTATATATAGCATATAATAAATATATAATTTATATATTTCGCGCGTCCTACACACGTCGTGTCCTACAATTTTTTTTTTGGAAAATTTCTTTGTTGGCATGTCAAAGTTGTGTTTGTGTCCGTGTGCATGCGTCTTAACTTTGTCCTGAAGACAATTTTCAGTATTGATAAAACGGGATTTGCATCCATTTTAAATGGTTGTATCAGATTGAAATTGCAAAAAGGGTGAAACAAAATTGATGCAAGGTAAAGACAAGCCATCCCCCAGAATGAAGCAACCAAAAATGAACATAACTGAGAGAAGTTGATTCTAAACATAACTAAGGCCTTCTAGCAAATGAGCAAGTTGAAACCACCCAAAATGCAATTATTCAGCCACCGGCACGAAATCTCTACAATAAGAGGTTGTCAGTGTGATGGTGGAAGAAATTTTACCCTATCGGAAAGTGATGGAGCTAACTAGAAACTGGCTTTCCTATGCATGAAGAGTCTAGTCATTAAACTTTTAGCAAAATATGTCCTTTTAGAAGGTTAAAAAAAATGATTGTAAGTAACGTGTGAGGGATACAATTTTTTCCCCACCTCAGGCATTGGGCACCTATCAACTTCAGGTGGGCAATGTTGGTTTTCATCTATAAAGCACAAACACTTAAACTTAGCTCTTCTCCCATGTGTCTACATACAAACTTCTGTTTACTTTTCATAGCTGTTGTGCTGCTAATTAATGAGTGTAGATTTTTGGGATGGTAATTTCAGATATTGCTTTAGAGTTTGGGAGCCACGCTAATATGTTTGCATTTTCCTTATATATATATATATATATTATATGCTATTTTTTCCCATTTTGATTGTATCGAACTTGATGTTGGCGAGGTCCTTTTGAAGCATGCTTTCTATTCTTATGGTAGAATTTACGTGTAGTAAAATTTTGTATTTCATAATTTAATGGCTTTGTAATTGATTTTTTTTTTTGTTGCGTAGTAAGACATTCTTTTTTGTTTTTTAGGGGGAGAGGGCTGATGAAGTAGGATTCTTTTAGAACATGTTGTTTCCATGTGTTTCTGGCAGCAGTTCACAGAGCCCAAGGTTATGCCGTGGGGCTCTTCTCTCGCCCATATTTTTACTTCTATTTGATTTTTATGGCTATCATTCTAATTGGGTGTTGATATTGTAGTGATGCTCATTCAAGATACTTTCATGCCTGACAACAGTTGGTGGTATGTTAGCATTTCCTTTATTTTTCCCATTGCAACACACCATTTTTTCTCCTTTTGATTGTAATCATTTTGAAACCTACTTTTATTGTTATGGTAGATTTTAGGTGTAGTGAACATCTAAGAAGCACTGATACTCCAAATCAGGTGTTGTAGTGGTGTCGGTCATGGGGACACCCCACATGGTGTTTCTTTTTATTTAATTAATTTGTTTTTAAGGGACACGCTAGAGGACACATTAGCTAGTTTTTTTTTCTTTCTTCTTTAGTGCTTTTAATGGATGATGGATATTAAATGTTTGTTACCATTTGCTTAGACTAAATAATTAATAGATCATTTATAAATAATACAAACAATAAGAGTTAGTTTTAGAGTGATATATTATTATTATTACATTAGTATTAATTTTTTTAAATTTTCATTATTTATGAATATAATGTTAATCTACATAGCAAATAAAAATATACAAAAAAAATATTATTATTGTTATCGCGACCCTGTTGTATCCCTCCCAATTTTTTTGAAATCATCGTGTCTCTGTTTGTGTGCTCATCTGTGTCGGTGTCCGTGTCCGTGCTTCTTAGGTGAACATTGTGGAATGTAATATAGAATGTTGTTGTACATTTGCAAACATTTCTATATGGCTATCATATGCGAGTTAGATAAAATTTCATTTTAAATGATGCATATATTTTATAGAAAAATCATAATTGACCATGGAAAAGAAAAACCCTTGAAATTCCTTGGCCTAACTTACTCTTAGAAATCCATTTCAACCCTAGCTCCTTATTCTTACTTAATCATTAAAAGAATGTTAGATTTGTCCCTAACAAGTACCGACACTTCTAAGAAGGTTGCATATTGTGCCAGATACTAACATGACACTCGTCTCACACTTTTCAACACCCGTCGAACACATCCAAACATGTCCACCTACTATTTTCTAAAATTTTCTAGACTTAAACATGCTTTAGTTTAGACAATTAGGAAACTAACATTTCTATTGTATCTGGATTTTAAAATTAGTATTATGTTACATTTTGTTATTATCTTTGAATTAAATACTCATAAGCATGGCATAAAATAATTATATATAGCATATAATAAATATATAATTTATATATTTTCTGCGTCCTTCACATGTGGTGTCTTACTTTTTTTTTTGGAAAAATTTCTTTGTTGGCATGTCAAAGTTGTGTTTGTGTCCGTGTGCATGCGTCTTAACTTTGTCCTGAAGACAATTTTCAGTATTGATAAAACGGGATTTGCATAATTTACTGAATAATTTTCTGAGAATTTTACTGAGTAATGTTTTAAAAAAATTCTGTGAATTTATTGAGTAATTTACCAAGAATTTATACAGAATTTTCTAGGAAATTATTGAAAATTTTCTGAGTAATTTACTTTTGAATTTATTGAGTAATTCACCGATAATTAACTGAGTAATTTATAGAGAATTTATTGAAAATTTAACGAATAATTTACAGAGTAATTTGCTGAGTAATTTTTTAAAAAAATTCTGTGAATTTATTGAGTAATTTACCAAGAATTTATACAAAATTTTCTAAGAATTTACAAAGTAATTTACTCATAATTTACTGAGCAATTCACAAAAAATCTTCCAACGATTTTCTAAGAATTTACACAGAATTTTCTGTGAATTTACTGAGTAATTTACCAAGAATTTATACAAAATTTTCTGAGAATTTACTCATAATTTACTGAGTAATTCACAAAAAAATTTCTAATGATTTTCTAAGAATTTACACGGAATTTTCTAATAATTTACTAAGAATTTACTGAATAATTTACTGAGAATTTTGCGTGTAATTTATTGAGAATGTTATTAAGTAATTTAATGAGAATTTACTGAGTAATTTACTAAGAATCTACCGATAATTTACTGAGTAATTTATTGAGAATTTACTAACAAATTGTTAAGTTCTTCACTGGGTAATTTAGTTGGAAATTACTAAATAATTTATTGAGAATTTACTGAGTAAGTTACTAAGAATTTATTGATAATTTACTTAGACTTTATGGATTAATTTATTGAGAATTTACTACGTAATTTACTTTGAATTTATTGAATAATTTACTGAGAATTTATAAAGTAATTTACTGAGAATTTATAGGAAATTCACAAATTAATGTTCGAATAATTTACTGAGAATTGACAAAGTAATTCACGATTTTTTTTTGATAATTTTATAAGTAATTTACCAAGAATTTTTACAGAATTTATTGAGAATATTTTTAGAATTTATTGAAAATTTTCTGAGCAATTTATGCACAATTTATTAAATAATTTACTGAAAATTTACAGATAATTTACAAAGTAATTTATAGAAAATTTATTGAAAACTTAACGAGTAATTTATTGAGAATTTACTACCAACTTATGGAGTAATTTGCTTAATAATTTACTAAGAAATTACTTTGAATTTACCAGGAATTTTCTGAGAAGTTATTAAGTAATTTACTCATAATTTACTGATTAATTCACAAAAAAAAAATTCTTGTAATTTTTTGTGAATTTACTCAGAACTTTCTGATAAATTACTCAGAATTTGCCGAATAATTTAGAGAGAATTTTACGTGTAATTTACTGAGAAATTTCCTGAGTAATTTAGTGAGTAATTTATAGAGAATTTTCCAATAATTTACTGAGTAATTTACAGAGAATTTATCGAGTAATTTACTGACAAATTACTGAATAATTCACTCATTAATTTACTTGTAATTTATTGAGAATTTAAGGAGTAATTTATTGGAATTTACTCAGTAATTTATTTAGAATTTATTAAATAATTTACTAAGAATTTACAGATAATTTACTACGTTATTTTCTTCGAATTTGCAGAGTAATTTTCTAATAATTTACTGAGTAATTGACTCAAAATTTTTTGAGAACTTATCGATAATTAACTGAGTAATTTACAGAGAATTTATTAAGAATTTACCGAGTAATTTACTGGCAATTTACTTAGTAATTTACAGATAAATTTAGTGAGTAATTCGCCGAATCATTTACTATGAATTTACTTAGTAATTTATTTAGAATTTACTCAGTAAATTACTAAGAGTTTATTGAGAATTTACTGAGAATTTGTTGAGTAATTTTCTAGGAACTTACCAATCATTTATGAAGCAATTTACTGAGTAATTTATTGAGAATTTAGTGTGAATTTAATGAGTAATTTACTCATAATTTATTGAGAATTTTCTTAGAATTCATTGAGTAATTCACCGACAATTAACTGAGTAATTTATAGAGAGTTTATTGAAAATTGAACGGATAATTTATTGAGAATTTACAGAGTAATTTGCTGAGAAATGTTTTAAAAAATTATTGTGAATTTACTGAGTAATTTACCAAGAATTTATACAAAATTTTCTAAGAATTTACTCATAATTTACTGAGTAATTCCCAAAAAAATTTCTAATGATTTTCTAAGAATTTGCTCAGAAGTTTCTAATAATTTTCTAAGAATTTACTGAATAATTTTCTGAGAATTTGGCGTGTAATTTATTAAGAATTTTACTGAGTAATTTAATGAGAATTTTCTGAGTAATTTACTAAGAATCTACCGATAATTTACTGAGTAATTTATTGAGAATTTACTGCGAATTTACTAAGAAATTTACTGATAAATTGTTAAGTTCTTCACTGGGTAACTTAGTTGGAAATTACTAAATAATTTATTGAGAATTTATTGTGTAAGTTACTAAGAATTTATTGATAATTTACCAAGACTTTATGGATTAATTTATTGAGAATTTACTACGTAATTTACTTTGAATTTATTGAATAAATTACTGAGAATTTATAAAGTAATTTACTGCGAATTCACAGGAAATTCACTAATTAATGTTCGAATTGTTTACTGAGAATTAAAAAAGTAATTCACGAATTGTTTTTTTGATAATTTTATGAGTAATTTACCAAGAATTTATACAGAATTTATTGAGAATTTTCTTAGAAATTATTGAAAATTTTCTGAACAATTTATTTACAATTTATTAAATAATTTACTGAAAATTTACAGATAATTTACAAAGTAATTTATAGAGAATTTATTGAAAACTTAACGAGTAATTTATTGAGAATTTAGGGAGTAATTTGCTGAATAATTTCCTAAGAAATTACTTTGAATTTACCAAAAATTTTCTGAGAAGTTATTGAGTAATTTACTCATAATTTACAGATTAATTCACAAAAAAAATTCTTGTAATTTTTTGTGAATTTACTTAGAATTTTCTGTTAAATTACTAAGAATTTTCCGAATAATTTATAGCAAATTTTACGTGTAATTTACTGAGAAATTTCCTGAGTAATTCAGTGCGTAATTTACAGAGAATTTACCAATAATTTACTGAGTAATTTACAGAGAATTTATCGAGTAATTTACTGACAAATTAATGAATAATACACTCATTAATTTACTTGTAATTTACGAAAAATTTAAGGAGTAATTTATTGAGAATTTACTCAATAATTTATTTAGAATTTGTTTAATAATTTACTAAGAATTTACAGATAATTTACTGCGTTATTTTCTTCGAATTTACAGAGCAGTTTTCTAATAATTTACTGAGTAATTTACTAAGTAATTGACCCTGAATTTTTTGAGAACTTATCGATAATTAACTGAGTAATTTACAAGGAATTTATTTAGAATTTACCGAGTAATTTACTGGCAATTTACTTAGTAATTTACAGATAAATTTAGTGAGTAATTCACCGAATAATTTACTATGAATTTACTTAGTAATTTATTTAGAATTTACTCAGTAAATTACTAAGAGTTTATTGAGAATTTTCTTAGAATTTATTGAGTAATTCACCGACATTTAACTAAGTAATTTATAGAGAATTTATTGAAAATTGAACGGATAATTTATTGAGAATTTACAGAGTAATTTGCTGAGTAATGTTTTAAAAAATTATTGTGAATTTACTGAGTAATTTACCAAGAATTTATACAAAATTTTATGAGAATTTACTCTTAATTTACTGAGTAATTCACAAAAAAATTTCTAATGATTTTCTAGGAATTTACACGGAATTTTCTAATAATTTACTAAGAATTTACTGAATAATTTTCTGAGAATTTTGAGTGTAATTTATTGAGAATTTTTCTGAGTATTGTAATAAGAATTTACTGGGAATTTATTGAATAATTTACTAAGAATCTATCTATAATTTACTGAGTAATTTATTAAGAATTTACTAAGAAATTTACTGATAAATTGTTAAGTTCTTCACTGGGTAATTTAGTTGGAAATTACTAAATAATTTATTGAGAATTTACTGAATAAGTTACTAAGAATTTATTGATAATTTACCAAGACTTTATGGATTAATTTATTCAGAATTTACTACGTAATTTACTTTGAATTTATTGAATAATTTACTGAGAATTTATAAAGTAATTTACTGAGAATTTACAGAAAATTCACTAATTAATGTTCGAATAATTTACTGAGAATTAACAAAGTAATTCACGATTTTTTTTTTTTGATAATTTTATGAGTAATTTACCAAGAATTTATACATAATTTATTTAGAATTTTCTTAGAATTTATTGAAAATTTTCTGAGCAATTTATGCACAATTTATTAAATAATTTTTTGTAAATTTACAGATAATTTACAAAGTAATTTATAGAGAATTTATTGAAAACTTAATGAGTAATTTATTGAGAATTTACTACGAATTTATGGAGTAATTTGCTGAATAATTTACTAAGAAATTATTTTTAATTTACCAAGAATTTTCTGAGAAGTTATTGAGTAATTTACTCATAATTTACTGATTAATTCAAAAAAAAAAATTCTTGTAATTTTTTGTGAATTTACTCAGAATTTTTTGATAAATTACTAAGAATTTGCCGAATAATTTATAGAGAATTTTACGTGTAATTTACTGAGAACTTTCCTGAGTAATTTAGTGAGTAATTTACAGAGAATTTACTAATAATTTATTGAGTAATTTACAGAGAATTTATCGAGTAATTTACTGACAAATTACTGAATAATTCACTCATTAATGTACTTGTAATTTACTGAGAATTTAAGGAGTAATTTATTGAGAATTTACTCAGTAATTTATTTAGAATTTTTTAAATAATTTTTTAAGAATTTACAGATAATTTACTGCGTTATTTTCTTCGAATTTACAGAGTAATTTTCTAATAATTTACTGAGTAATTTACTAAGTAATTGAAATAATTTACTGTACCTAAGAGTGCTTACAAGTGAAAGAGAACGGAAAACGATCAACAGAATGCATGAACAAAATTTTAGAAAACAGGGTCCCGCTCGAGCGTGGACTTACCCGCTCGAGCGGACACCTGAGGCCTGCAAAAAGTTACTAGAATGGGGAAAATTTAGCTCGAGCATTCAATCCGGCGCTCGAGATAAGGCTTCTTTACATGTCCCCGCCCGAGCGCTGGAATTACACTCGCTCGAGAGCGTAAGCATGTCTGCAACAAAGTTTGGATGTAATATTTTTTACGTGAGTGTGACCGTTAGACGCTCGAAGCTGGCAACCTAACTCAAGCTACCTACACTAATGCTAGTCACGCTCGAGAGTAGGAGCTCTACCAGCTCGAGCAGCAACTAAGGTCTGCAGAAAAAAAAGTGAGCTGGGTCGATTCGGTAATTAATCCGCTCGAGCGGACACTTCAAAATCTGGAAAACCAGAATGTGGTTCTTGGCTCCAAATTTCTTGGTTTTCAGCACAATTACTTTGCTCAGCAATGGCTCAAAATTCAATATAATATATCAAATGGTATAATGCAAGATTGTTAACATTATAGTGACTCAATTTTTTGATTTTATCTACATGCATTCCCAAAATATGTCAAACTCAACACCAACATAACAATATGCATCCAAGCCTCATATCTTCTAAGTTGGTACATGCATGTGAGAATTAGCCACACTCTCAACTTAGGTAACACAATGGTGATCAAGACATGGTTTCTTTAAACATTTCCACATGATTATACCGTTTGTGCTCAACACATATGATATCAAGGTGATTTCCTTACATGCATGCCAATAATAAGCTTCAATTCACAAATAAACCAATTTCAATTTAACCTTCTCTTGATCACCAAATTAGCTTGACACACAAAAATAACAAACTATAAACTCAAGAATTAAACTCACCGTAGAAGCTTTGGATCTCGCTAAGCTCTAGTCATTCTTTGAGCTAATTCTTCCAAGATTCCCAAGCTTTAGGCAAATTTGCAACAGTTCTCTCCTCTCCCATCCTAACAGCCGGCCTTGCTCCTCTCTAGAGAGTTGATCAGCCCAAATGGAGTTAAAGGAGGGAATTGAGTGTAACATGCCTTTACATAAATCCCCACTCCAAGATAATATAATAATAAAGTAATTTGGCATTTATTATCACATTTAAATCGATTTAATCTAACCCGAATCAATTTTTCTAATAAAATTTCACCGTAGGCTCTAAAATTATGCCATCACAATGGCATAAACCCTCCAACCCCCATTTCGGGTTCCTGTGGCGATAAGGCCCTCAATTTAATTTTCAAAACAGATTATTCAGACAGGTATTCCTACGGTGAACAGATAGACATTCAAAATCACAAACATTCACATAATGGCACATAAAATCATGCTAAACACATAATCATACTCAAATTAATGGACCAATTAGAATACTACGGGCAGGGGTATCACAGTAAATTCTCACTAAATTATCCATAAAGTTAAGTAAATTATCAATAAATTCTTAGTTAACTTACTCAGTAAATTCTCAATAAATTATTTAAGTAATTTCAACTAAATTACCCAGCTGAAGAATTAACAATTTATCAGTAAATTTCTTAGTAAATTTTCAATAAATTACTCAGTAAATTATCGGTAGATTCTTAGTAAATTACTCAGTAAATTCTCATTAAAATTACTCAGTAAAATTCTCAATAAATTACACGCAAAATTCTCAGAAAATTATTCAGTAAATTCTTAGTAATTATTAGAAATTCCGTGTAAATTCTTAGAAAATCATTAGAAATTTTTTGTGAATTACTTAGTAAATTATGAGTAATTTCAAAAATTTTATATAAATTCTTGGTAATATTACTCATAAATTCACAAAAAAATTTTAAAACATTACTCAGCAAATTACTCTGTAAATTCTCAATAAATTATCCGTTCAATTTTCAATAAATTCTCTATAAATTACTAGTTAATTGTCGGTGAATTATCAATAAATTCTAAGAAAATTCTCAATAATTATGAGTAAATTACTCATTCAATTCCAAGTAAATTCTCAATAAATTGCTTCATAAATATTGGTACGTCCTAGAAAATTACTCAGCAAATTCTCAAATAACTCTTAGTAATTTACTGAGTAAATTCTAAATAAATTACTAAGTAAATTCATAGTAAATTATTCGGTTGAATTACTCACTAAATTTATCTGTAAATTACTAAGTAATTGCCAGTAAATTACTCGGTAAATTCTCAATAAATTCTCTGTAAATTACTCAGTTAATTATCGATAAGTTCTCAAAAATTCTGAGTCAATTACTTAGTAAATTACTCAGTAATTATTAGAAAATTATCTGTAAATTCGAAGAATAACGCAGATAAATTATGTGTAAATTCTTAGTAAATTATTTAATAAATTCTAATAAATTACTGAGTAAATTCACAATAAATTACTCCTTAATTTCTCAGTAAATTACAAGTAAATATATGAGTGAATTATTCAGTAATTTGTCAGTAAATACTCGATAAATCTCTGTAAATTATCAGTAAATTACTTGGAAATTCTCGTAAATTACTCAGGAAATTTCTCTCAGTAATTACACGTAAATTCTCTATAAATTATTCGGCAAATTCTTAGTAATTGTTCAGAAAATTCTGATAATTCACAAAAATTACAAGAATTTTTTTTTGTGAATTATCAGTAAATTATGAGAAATTACTCAATAACTTCTCAGAAAATTCTAGTAAATTCAAAGTATTTCTTAGTAAATTATTCAGCAATTACTCCATAATTGTAGTAAATTCTCAAATATTTATCGTTAAGTTTTTCAATAAATTTCTATAAATTACTTTTAAATTATCTGTAAATTTTTAGTAAATTATTTAATAAATTGTGCATAAATTGCTCAGAAAATTTTCAATAAATTTAAAAATTCTCAATAATTATGTATAAATTCTTGGTAAATTACTCATAAAATTATCAAAAAAAAATTCGTGAATTACTTTGTAATTCTCAGTAAATTATTCGACATTAATTAGTGAATTCTGTAAATTCTTAGTAAATTACTTATAAATTCTCAGTAAATTATTCAATAAATTCTAAGTAAATTACTTAGTAATTCTCAATAAATTTAATCCATAAAGTTTAATATTTCAATAAATTCTTAGTACTTACTCAGTAAATTCTCAATAAATTATTTGTAATTTCCAAACTAAATTACCCAGTGAAGAATTAACATTTATCAGTAAATTTCTTAGTAAATTCTCAATAAATTTACTAGTAAAATTATCGTAGATTTCTTATAAATTACTCAGTAAAATTCTCAAAAAAATTACACGCAAAATTCCTCAGAAAATTATTCAGTAATTCTAGTAAATTATTAGAAAAATTCCGTGTAAATTCTTAGAAAATCATTAGAAATTTTTTTGTGAATTATCTAGTAATTATAAGTAATTCTCAGAAATTTTTATAAATTCTTGGTAAATTACTCAGTAAATTCACAGAAATTTTTTAAAACATTACTCAGCAAATTACTCTGTAATTCTCAATAAATTATCCGTTCAATTCAATAAATTCTCTATAAATTAACTCAGTTAATTGTCGGTGAATTACTCAATAAATTCTAAGAAAATTCTCAATAAAATTATGAGTAAATTACTCATTAATTCACAGTAAAATTCTCAATAAATTACTCATAAATTGCTTCATAGATGATTGGTAAGTTCCTAGAAATTACTCACAAATTCTAAGTAAATTCTCAAATAAACTCTTAGTAAATTTACTGAGTAAATTTAAAAATTACTAAAGTAAATTCTATAGTAAAATTATTCGGTGATTACTCACTAAAATTTATCTGTAAATTACTAAGTAAATTACCACTAATTAACACTCGTAAATTCTCAAATCAATCTCATCTGTAAATTACTCAGTTATTTATTGATAATTCTCAAAAAATTTCTGAGTCAATTACTTAGTAAATTAACGTAAATTATTTAGAAAATTACTATGTAAATTCGAAGAAAATAACGCTGTAAATTATGTGTAATTCTTAGTAAATTATTTAATAATTCTAAATAAATTAACTGAGATAAGATTCTCAATAAATTATATCCTTAAATTCTCAGTAAATTACAAGTAAATTAATGAGTGAATTATTCAGGTAATTTGTCAGTAAAATTAACTCGATAAATTCTCTGTAAATTACTCAGTAAATTATTGGAAATTCTCCTATAAATTACTCAGTAAATTATTGGTGAATTCTCTGTAAATTTACTCACTAAATTACTCAGAAAATTTCTCAGTACATTACACATAAATTCTCATATAAATTATTCGGCAATTTCTTAGTAATTTATCAGAAAATTCTGAGTAAATTCGCAAAAAATTAAAGAATTTTTTTTTTGAAAATTAATCAGTAATTAATATAAATTACTCAATAACTTCTTAGAAAATTTTTGGTAAATTCGAAGTAAATTTCTTAAGTAAATATTCAGCAAATTACTCCAATAATTTACTCGTTAAGTTTTCAATAACTTTTCTATAAATTACTTTGTAAATTATCTGAAAATTTTCAGTAGAATATTATGTAATTTAAATAAATTGTACGAAAATTTTCAATAATTCTAAAGTAATTTTAGAAAAGTTATTGAAAACTTAACGAGTAATTAATGGAGTAATTTGCTGAATAATTTACTAAGAAATACTTCGAATTACCGAAAAAATTTTTAAGAAGCTTACTTGAGTAATTTACTATTAATTTACTGATTAATTCAAAAAAAAAATTCTTGTAATTTTGGAATTTAACTCAGAATTTTCTGATAAATTCTAAGAATTTGCCGAATATTTATGAAGAATTTTATGTTGTAATGTACGAGAAATTTCTGAGTAATTTAGATGAGTTTTACAGAGAATTCACCAATATTTACTGAGTAATTTACTAGAAAATTTTCCAATAATTATAAGCTGAAATTTTTACAGAGAATTACGAGTAACTTTACTGACAAATTACTGAATAATTTCCAACTCATTAATTTACTTCGTAATTTACTGAGAATTTTAAGGAATAATTTATTGCAGAATTTATCAGTATTTATTTAGAATTTATATAAATAATATTACTAAAATTACACATAATTTACCAGCGTTATTATTCTTCGAATTTACAGAGTAATTTTTCTAATAAGTTTACTGTGTAATTTACTTAAATTAATTGACTCAGAATTTTTTTGAGAACTATCATATTAATGATAAATTTACAGAGATTTTTTGAGAATTTTAACCGAGTAATTTACTGCAATTTCTTAGTAATTATACAGGATAAATTTTGTGAGTATTCACCGAAAATTTAGCTATGAATTTACTAGTAATTTTATTTAGAATTACCTCAGTAATTTACTAAGAGTTTATTGAAGATTTACTGGAATTTGTTGAGAAATTTTCTAAGGAACTTACCCAATCATCTATGAAAGCAATTTACTGAGTAATTATTGAGAATTTACTGTGAATTATAATGAGTAATTTACTCATAATTTATTGAAAATTTTCTTAGAATTTATTGAGTAATCACCGAACAATTAACTGAGTAATTTAAAAGAATTTATTGAAAATTGAACGGATAATATTATGAGAATTTACAGAGTAATTTCTGAAGTAATGGTTTAAAAAATTTCTGTGAATTTCTGAGTAATTTTACCAAAATTTATAAAAATTTTCGAGAATTTACTTTATCAATTTTA
>NW_021025000.1:603990-630373 GCF_004153795.1 Camellia sinensis
TTTTTTACACTCAAATCATAATTCTACAACCCATAAACTCAAAATACAATTCATACTCTCAAATCACATTTACAAAACACAACCAAACGCAGGCTTAGCTTTTTTGTGACTTTTTTATGTAAAAAAACTAAAAAGCTAAAAAATTGGAGCAAGGATCCCCTCTTTCAGTTCTCTCATTGACTCCTTACTTGCTAGGTTATTGGATCCATTTTTGGACTCAATTTTGATGATCTAAAACATTCACATTTTAAGATTTGTTGAGTATATCATACCTGTAAAAAAATACTTTGATCAGATATCAGAAAGCATGTGTTTAGAAAACTGTTTATTAAATTAAAAAAAAAAAAGTTTTTAGTTTGATGATCCGAACACGTAGTTTCTAATATTCGATCAACTTGAATTTTTCCAGGTAAGATATACTCAATAAATCTTAAAATTTGAACGGTTCAGATTATCGAAATTGGACCCAAAAATAGGCCTAATAACATAACAAGTAAGGAGTCAATGAAAAAACTTAAGGAGAGGATCTTGATTCCATTGGACACCCTTAAAAGCAAAAGCCATAAAGAAAGGCCGAGCAGTTTTAACAGAATTTCAACTTTCCATTCACCTGTTCCATGCCATTTGCCAACTAATTTCCATTTGAAATCTTGTTGTTGCATTTCAAATTAAAGAAATCTTGTTGTTCAATTTCCTCTTTTCTGCCCTACTTTCTGGTACTGAGCTCATAAAGTAAAGGGTTATTTCTTTTCAAATATAAAATAAAATATTATATTAACAAGTTATTTTTAACAGTTGAGACAAATGTTAAGATTTAGTTGAATGTTAAACCAACATTACCGCTTAATTATTTTATGGGTCTCGTTAATGTGTAAACTTTAGACAAATCATAGACATATAACAACTTGGGAGAAACTATAGACAAGCCATAATAACTTCTTATTTAAATCAAGACATTGTTAGCAAAACTGTTCTACAAAAAAAACTCTTTACATTTATTTAAAACAGGTTCAAGGATAATTGAGAAAAAAATTAAAGTCCACCAAAAAAAAAAAATTGAAAAAATTGTTCGGCGTACGATTTAAATCAATTAGATTTCAACCAATAAATTCTAGACAAGTTAGTTAACCTGCTGGCCACCATGACACCCTCCTTGTGAGAGGTCATTGGTTTCTCTTGGGGATAACTGACAGAAGAAGAGCTAAACCTTGTTTGTGTTGGAATGGGGATTATTGAAATTGACGAGAGAGATTGATTAAATAATTAATAGTGAGTGATATATAGATGTATGAGATATAGGAAATGATTCATTAAAAAGTGTTGTTGATATGTTCAACAACACAACACCCCACAAAAAGACAACCCCAATGGCCGTCCAAGGTACACCCATTGCAGATTGCTACCTACACGTTGTTGCTACCACGTCCTGAATGACTTGGTATTACAAAGAAATGTTAATTAATTTAATTTAATTATCACCAAGATTTTGCTGGTAGGAAGAATATATATTTATATTAGTGATTTAATATTTAAAGTATGTCGATTATCGGAGTTAGAATATATGATTACATTGAAATATTTTTTTATATATTCGAAATCAGATTGATACAATTTAAACATTGATGACCAATTTGCAACACTTTCATACACAGAGAATCAAATTGGCACAATTTTTATATTAAAAATTAAAATGGCATAAGACTTATAATTTAAGTACCAAAAATATAATTAACCTAGTTTTTTTCATTTACCCATACACTCACAAACATGCATGTCACATAAATTATGAGACCGTGTACGACTCACAACTTGATGATTTTTTTTGCTGCGATGGCTCACCCAGGTGCCCTTCCACAACTAGGTTTGGCAAATACTTAAAGATGATTTTTTTTACTCGTTGGTTTGTCGAGTGAAATAATTGTTTGATAATTATACTTTTATTCTAAATTTTAAAATTTTAAAATTTTAGTTGTACACCTCTGTTTTTTACAAATGTTTAATTTTGAAAATTATTTAAGGAGATTTATCAAATTGATCCATATTCAATATAAAATTTTGAAAAAAAATTAAGAAATTTCACTGTTGACAAATGAAAAAATTCTCAGTTACATAATTTTCCACACTTTCACTATGAAATTTTGCCATTTCTCAAGCACAAAAATTAAGAAATGGAAAAGGCTTGTGATCATTAAAAAACCTCCCCCAATTTGATCAAGCAATGACAAGGCATGCTAGGTGTTAATTTTTGATTTGTCATAAATTCAATCCTATATGACTTAACTCCATTACCACATTATTATGAGTGAATTTAGATATCTAAGGTGTTGGTCTCTTTATCAAAATAAATACCTGTTGTTTTAATGTGGAGCTGAATAACATTCATCTCTCGAATCTCAGAGCAGAGACCACTCATAGCGTCAACAAAAGAACTTGGACTATGGATCTCAGACTCAACCCCAATCGAAGCCTTAGGGCTCCTACCCATCTCGATATCTGATGCAGAACAATGCTTCTTACCCCCATTTCTCTTCGCGATGTCCATCAAAATTAACAAATCACTATCCGAAAGACTATCGTTCAAGATGTGCGAACTCCACTTAGGTGTAGTAGTTTCTTTAATCACTAGTTCATCACCCATCGTATCTAAGTCGTGTAGATTAGATGAGTAATTAGCCATCATCAATGAAATATTGAATGAACAAACCTTAGAAACTGAGGTAGTTTCTAGAGAGAAGGCAGACTCTCTCTCTCTAACCCATCGTGTTTTCTTTCTCTTTCTTATTAAATTGTTAATGATCAAAGAATGAAAGAATAATTAGAAGAGGTTTCCTTTGAAAGTTTGGGAATCGACGAAATTTTTTCAGATAACAACGGGGAACTCTTATTTTCAAATAAGTTAAGGATTAGAAATTGAGAGAGAGAACGATGGTGGTGAGGGAGAGTAACTTACAAAAGTGAGTAAATCGACAACAATGGCAGCGCCGGTCAGAGAACTAGTGGCAGCGATTGTGAGAGAGACCATCCGGTGTGACTGTGACAGAGAACATGGAGGAAAGATGGAGGCGTTTACAGAAAAAACATAAGGGATTTTTTTATGGAAAATGTTTGTTGGCCCGAATTTTTGTGGCTCGAATGGCTTGAATGTGTCAAAACGATGTCGTTTTACATCTAAAGTGACGTCGTTTTAAGTGTTTCGAGCCATTTGAGCCATGATTTTTCGGACCACCTACCATTGTTGTTTTTTTTTTTATACAGTTTTAAGGTTGGTACCAAAACGACACAGTTTTACTATTTCAGTAAATATAAATACATCAGCTATTTAGTTATAAAACCTGCAGAATCCCAAAGCACGTTAGTCGCTAAAGAATTAAACCTATGTTGACGTGCCATTTACGTCGCCGTAACCCTTATACTAATAGCAACGGACTGTTTTGTCGTTGAAACTCATTGATCATCGCTAAAACTTTCCTCATGTTGCTCATTTTTTTTAGGCACCTAATTCATATTTGACTTTTTAGCAACGACTTGTTGATCACGTCGCTAATGTTAACCTTTTTAACGATAAAAATGATTTTTGCGTAGCAAAAAGGATGTTTTAGCTATGCAAATTTGATAGTGTCGCCAAAAGTAGTTGCTAAAACTGTAATTTCTTGTAGTGAAAGATCCATGTTTAATCTCTAGTTAAGGCTTGTGTCTATGTGTATTAGGCATGTGTCTTACTATACTTGGACGCATGAACATGGACTCGTCTGTCATAAGAGTTATATGTTTACAGGGTCTAGAGAAATAAAAATAAAATATACAAATTACAAAACACCATTAATCTAACACACAACTTGATGATTTTTTTTGCTGCGATGGCTCACCCAGGTGCCCTTCCACAACTAGGTTTGGCAAATACTTAAAGATGATTTTTTTTACTCGTTGGTTTGTCGAGTGAAATAATTGTTTGATAATTATACTTTTATTCTAAATTTTAAAATTTTAAAATTTTAGTTGTACACCTCTGTTTTTTACAAATGTTTAATTTTGAAAATTATTTAAGGAGATTTATCAAATTGATCCATATTCAATATAAAATTTTGAAAAAAAGTTAAGAAATTTCACTGTTGACAAATGAAAAAATTCTCAGTTACATAATTTTCCACACTTTCACTATGAAATTTTGCCATTTCTCAAGCACAAAAATTAAGAAATGGAAAAGGCTTGTGATCATTAAAAAACCTCCCCCAATTTGATCAAGCAATGACAAGGCATGCTAGGTGTTAATTTTTGATTTGTCATAAATTCAATCCTATATGACTTAACTCCATTACCACATTATTATGAGTGAATTTAGATATCTAAGGTGTTGGTCTCTTTATCAAAAAAAAAAAAAAAAAAAAAAAAAAGTTGTTGGTCTCTTGCATTTCTCTTTAAAAAAATTGCAGTTAATTAAAAATTGAGAAATTTATCAATTTTCATAATTGAGGAATTTGGAGATTTTAAAGTAAGAAATTTTGCAGTTAACAAAAAAAAATGAGATTTTTTTTTTCAATTTTCATTAAAAAAAATTATAGATAAAACTGTGAAATTTCTGAATTTTCATTCAAACATTGATGTTGTTTTATGGTTTCGATATGTAAATTTTATTAAAAATTAACATGTATAATGAAAAATTATGACATTTTAAAACTCAAAATAAAAACAATAACTAACTTCACAGTTAAGCATGCACCATCAATGTGAGCTACTGAATGTGAGCTCCACTAATGCTGTGTTTAGTTGAGAGATTTGAGGAGAGATTTGAAAAGAGAAATGAAAAAGGTAGGTAAAATGTGAAAAAAAATGCCTACATTTCACATAGTTTTACACACCTTTTCCCTTTCCTTTTCCAAATCTTTCTCCAAATCCCCCAACCAAACACAACGTAAGAGACGAAACAATTTGAAAAAAGTTTAAATGAGACAAATGTTAACAAGTGACTCCATAACATTTGTTAATATTAAGAAATTGAGAAAAAGTATATTACAAAAGTTTAAAAGAATTATCAAGTGTTTTAAAATTCATAAAAAAATATATTGAATTTAGTAATAGATGTCTCAAGATTAACATATCTTTTATCTTTTTTATTTTATTTTATTTTATTTATCTTTTTTTTTTTTATTTTGTGTCCCAAGGAATATTTGTTGGCAAGACCCTTTAAATAAACAACTTAACAAAATACTAGAGGTGGAATTTTTAATCTAACATAACAGTTCACTTATAAAACTGTTCTACAAAAAAAACTCTTTACATTTATTTAAAACAGGTTCAAGGATAATTGAGAAAAAAATTAAAGTCCACCAAAAAAAAAAAAATTGAAAAAATTGTTCGGCGTACGATTTAAATCAATTAGATTTCAACCAATAAATTCTAGACAAGTTAGTTAACCTGCTGGCCACCATGACACCCTCCTTGTGAGAGGTCATTGGTTTCTCTTGGGGATAACTGACAGAAGAAGAGCTAAACCTTGTTTGTGTTGGAATGGGGATTATTGAAATTGACGAGAGAGATTGATTAAATAATTAATAGTGAGTGATATATAGATGTATGAGATATAGGAAATGATTCATTAAAAAGTGTTGTTGATATGTTCAACAACACAACACCCCACAAAAAGACAACCCCAATGGCCGTCCAAGGTACACCCATTGCAGATTGCTACCTACACGTTGTTGCTACCACGTCCTGAATGACTTGGTATTACAAAGAAATGTTAATTAATTTAATTTAATTATCACCAAGATTTTGCTGGTAGGAAGAATATATATTTATATTAGTCATTTAATATTTAAATTATGTCTATTATCGGAGTTAGAATATATGATTACATTGAAATATTTTTTTATATATTCGAAATCAGATTAACACAATTTAAACATTGATGACCAATTTGCAACACTTTCATACACAGAGAATCAAATTGGCACAATTTTTATATTAAAAATTAAAATGGCATAAGACTTATAATTTAAGTACCAAAAATATAATTAACCTAGTTTTTTTCATTTACCCATACACTCACAAACATGCATGTCACATAAATTATGAGACCGTGTACGACTTTGCAAGTGATGTATCAAAAAACACACCATGGAAAGTCTGTTTAAATTTCTGTGAGATTTTATTTATTTATTTTGTGCAAAACGGGCAGCACAAAAATGATGCACATAACATAAATAACCGATGAGACTCACACCATTGTCTTTTTCGATTCTAAAAACTGAGTTTAGTTTGTGTAATTTATTGGGATTGCTTGCTATTTTTTAATTTGAGAATCGTATTTGGCCTATCATCTCCTTATAATTGATTAGACTGATTTAAATAAGTGAAATAAATTGATTATCAAAAAGTGAAATAAATCTTTGTAACTTTTGTTTTTTGATTATGTGTTTGTACGTTGTAAAATTTTTCATCAAACTAGCCCCATTATTAGATTTTTTATTTTTTTGGGCTCTCCTTCAGTTCTCTCATTGACTCCTTACTTGCTAGGTTATTGGATCCATTTTTGGACTCAATTTTGATGATCTAAAACATTCACATTTTAAGATTTGTTGAGTATATCATACCTGTAAAAAAATACTTTGATCAGATATCAGAAAGCATGTGTTTAGAAAACTGTTTATTAAATTAAAAAAAAAAAAGTTTTTAGTTTGATGATCCGAACACGTAGTTTCTAATATTCGATCAACTTGAATTTTTCCAGGTAAGATATACTCAATAAATCTTAAAATTTGAACGGTTCGAATCATCGATATTGGACCCAAAAGTAGGCCCAATAACATAACAAGTAAGGAGTCAATGAAAAAACTTAAGGAGAGGATCTTGATTCCATTGGACACCCTTAAAAGCAAAAGCCATAAAGAAAGGCCGAGCAGTTTTAACAGAATTTCAACTTTCCATTCACCTGTTCCATGCCATTTGCCAACTAATTTCCATTTGAAATCTTGTTGTTGCATTTCAAATTAAAGAAATCTTGTTGTTCAATTTCCTCTTTTCTGCCCTACTTTCTGGTACTGAGCTCATAAAGTAAAGGGTTATTTCTTTTCAAATATAAAATAAAATATTATATTAACAAGTTATTTTTAACAGTTGAGACAAATGTTAAGATTTAGTTGAATGTTAAACCAACATTACCGCTTAATTATTTTATGGGTTTCGTTAATGTGCAAACTTTAGACAAATCATAGACATATAACAACTTGGGAGAAACTATAGACAAGCCATAATAACTTCTTATTTAAATCAAGACATTGTTAGCAAAAATCCGGTTGACAGAAGTGATTCGACAGAACAATCAAAATTTCACAAACAAATAACAGATCAAGCAATTATGGTTAGTGTCCTATGCCTTGACAAATTCAAGGACTTCTTTGGAAATTATAATGCGAAGAAACAAATGTGAATAAACTGAAAATTGATTGAAGAACAAGTAAACTTGTCACTTAACTACAAAAATTAAATTACAAGTTCAATGTGCATGACAATCGACAGAGGAAAATTTGGCCAAAAAAGTTGAAATATAAACAGACTACTCCTAAATACAGAAGCTATTGCTAATTACGTTAAATTACTCCTAATTCCACATGGGTTGTAAGTTTGATTGATGCATTTTTCCTTCGAATTCCCAGCCTTTATGCTACTGGCCCTACTACTTCTCTGTTGACACATGTCTCACTATGGAGCAAGTTGCCCCAACTTCTTGCACAGCTGCCCACGATCTCCATAATCTCTTGCAACTACCTCTCTGCTACAACCACCTCTTTCTCTTGCAAATGAACCACGTGCCCTACATCACTGACATGCCTAACTTCATAGCCTGACTCATGGGTCACATTTGGTCACATCCTACAATACTGCCAGATGAATCGACAGAAGAAACTGCATCTGCCACATCTGCTCTTTAAATGGCTTCAACTGTCACTTGCTCTGCATTTTAGGGTCCACCTCCCATTGTAAACTTATGGTTTTCACTCCTAGCATCCATTGGATCAGCCCTCTGTATTTGTTATGTTTATTTGACAGAGAAAATAAATTTTAGTGCCAACAATACCCCCATCATTCAAGACAAAACGATGTTTTTTTGTTTTGAATGAATATAAAAAAAGGACAAAATAAAGCTTTGGACACTTATATGTTTGGGTAATTAATTTGGGCTTATAAAAACAAACCCACGTATTAAAACCCAAATACTTATAATAACACTCAGTCGATAAAACTTACCTAAAACACGAATTCAAAAGGGCCAATCGTTAAGCCCAATTGACAAGCCCAAACTCAATTAGGAAGGTCTACCATAAACTATTTGACTGTCAAAATTTAAATCATCACTTCATTACTCTCATTCCCTTTGCTTTACCCTGTTCTTCGCCTTTTCAAACTTTCTGCTTTGAAACCTTGTTTGCTCATCTTAATGGCATTTAAACGAGCTCAAACCAAGGGAAAGAAACAAACAGAAGCGCCACCTGTGCAACGTTTTTCACCTAAGTTCTAACATCTACTTGGCCAACATGTTTTTGATAGCTGCATTATCCTTCGTAACAACACTTCTGGCCAAGGGGAATTAGGTCCAACCTTTTTTACTAAAATCCCTGATGAGCTTGCCCTTCATTATCCCATTGCAGATACTGAAGTGATGCTTTTCAAAAAAGCGAAGCTAGCCTGGAATCAGTGGCATTCGAGCCCTAACCCCTTACGCTCGTGGTAGAAACCAAATTCTAATTGGAGACTATGGGTTCATCGCATGATGATATACGATATTGACCTTTGGAGAGCTCTTGGCATCTGTGATGCCATTCGATTGTCAACCTTAGCCCTAGACACAGACAAATGGGCTATTGGCGCCGCAGCTTGCTTTTGGTCTCTATCCTGCAATTCCCTCATTTTAAAGTTTGGTATGATTTCTCCTACTATCCTTGATGTTGTACATTTGACTGGCCTTCCTATTGCTGGCCAACATATAAATGCCCTCTTAACTCCCTAATCAGTAGTCCCCTTTGATACTGAACTCAGTTATGGGAAATTCTAAACCAAATACCAAAAATTTTCTGATGAACCCACTAAAGAAGAAAGAACTGTCTTTCACTTATTATGGCTTTCTCAACACTTTCCATGTGTCCCAGGCCTAAAAATCATCAAAGAGTATTTTGCCCTTGCCACTTGTATCCAAGAAGGCACACAACTGACCTTTGCCCATTTCCTTTTGGGCACACTATACAAGGGCCTTTTCTCTTTAGTTGATAAAGAGATAGATCATAACTGTGGAGATCCTTTTTGGCTTTTTCAGGCCTGCCTTTATGCTTATTTCCATGAAATTAGGCCTACCACTCAAACCCTTTACTTCTCTCCTTGTGAAAGTTATGCTGAATTTTTCTTATCTTTTCGGCCAGTTTCATCCAACTCATTTATTAAGGTGTTCACTATTCTCTTTGAACTGTCTGTCGATAGAAACTCTCAACTTTTCATCCATTTCCATTCCTTTCATTTCAACTCCACTGAATTAACATATATCAATGTTGTCCCTCAAACATTAAGTGACACTTGGAGGCAAGCACAAAACGATTTTTGGGCTCAAGTCCTCACTTCCAGATACATTCTAGTGGGTAGATTCATCTCTATCAGTAAACTTTCTAATTGTAGTTTCGAAAGCTATAATCCTTGCCAATGGGCCAGTCAAATGGGACTATATCAAACTGTCCCATATCCTTACTTGCATCCTACCATCCATAAGCAAGTTGGATCCAGAATTCAATTCAAAATCTCTCAAGAAGTGAAAAATTCGCTTGTTAAAAATCAAAATCTATTTGATCAATTTAGTTTTTGTTATTGTCAAACTACTCCCTACACCACTACAAGGTTCACTAAATGGTGGTCTTTGATGGGTGCTTTGATCTTTAAAGAAGATCTTCAAGCTTGTCTTTGGAATGTGTATCCAGACAATAGGACATGAGTAGAGATGACCATTAGTAATTCTACTTCCCCTTTTCTTTATTTATGCGCACTGTTTACTTCTGAGTTTGTGTTAATACTCACTTAGCCATTTTGCTCCTTTGGCTATAGAAATGCTTGCCCAAGCTGATCCAGCTCTTAAGGACAAAGGCAAGACTCCAATGAACCCATCGAAGAAACCCAAAGGCAATCCTTTAAACACCACTAGTTGTGAAGGATTCATATCTTACAACCAAGGTATAGAGATTGAGAAGAGGACCAAGAGTAGGCAAGAAGAAATCCAAGAAATTCTATCTTCTCAGCCCCAATTAGAGAATGATGTTGAGGATGGTGCTGCCTTGAGAGGAGGTCAAAAAGAAGGCAAGAACAACCGACTCCTCCTCAAATCACAGCTCCTGTTACACCAGTATCCTCTTCTTCTAGCAGTTCTTCTTCTCTTCCAATAATGGTATAGCTTTCATTCAAACTTTCACTAAATCAATATACATTATGTTTAATCGTACTGATACCTTGTTCTAACTTCCTTCTTCTCTTTCAGACATACTTTTAATCATATAAGAGGAGAAGACTTCTTTCTCCAATTGCATCTTCTTCTGCTCCTGAGAGATTGCCTGAGACTCAGACCATTCTATCCTCTTCTACGCTTGAGAATGAAAAGTTGTCTGAAACTCAAATAAATTCCCCTTCTATGCCTGAAGATCATACCAAAATGCCTTCTCTTCTAACAAACTCAAGGCATCTGAATCCCCAGCTCACTTAGGAAGAATAGACTGGCATACTAGAAGAACAAACTAGCCCAGAGAGATTTAGCTCAGAGAGGGTAGGCCTAAGAGAACTGGCCCCTGAATTGGCACAACTTTTAGCTGATATTCCTCTGGGGGTAGCTCTAGAAGACTTAATAGCCTTTTCTCTTAGAGGAGTGCACCATGGAACAAATGAGATCATCAATTTTCCTGGTGTGGCCTCTTCCTCAGAAGAATCAGAAGCCCCTGGCCATGCCAGAGAAACTCCAATTAACTTAGGTTATGTCAAAGAAAACCTAATTGACTTAACTGACAATCCTGACAACCATACAACTGCTGTCGATAGAAGTCCTCCTATCTATGACCTTGTCTCTGAGCAAAATGATATTCCTCAGGATAGTCATATTTCATTCTGCAACCAAAGGAATGAAACTGACAGAGCTGATACTAAAGTATTTGATAATGAATCAACTTCAAGTGACACCAGAACTCTTCATGAGATGCTTACACAATCTGTTCATTTGCCTACTACCTCTATCCTAGTATCTTCATTCCATCCACCTTTACTAGTAGATGCACCCTTATTAGACCAAGTTGAAACAAGGGCAGCTATGGCCACTTTTAACTTGCCTAACACTGAGACTTCTATTACTCCTTCAATAGAGGTAACATATGTTCAAGTAGTCTATTTTCCACAGTTTGAATTAATCACTAACTTAAACTCTTTATTGCAGCAACCCAAAGTTACTCTTCTGCAAGATTTACTCTTGGGCATTTATGTTGTTCAACAAACTACTGCCAATCTAATTGTTGAAGAAATATTAAAGCAACTATTTGATAAGGAGCGTAAATTGATAGACCAATTCTTTGAAATACTTAGCCAGTCCTTGATAGTTTGGCTCTTTCTCAAGCCACAATTTTGACTGACTGTCTGGAAACCATTGCACCTTTGATGCCTCAAATCTTTAACCCAGATCAAGTGCAAGCTTTCCAAACCTTCCTCTCAGAACTTTCACAGCATTTACTGGCAATCACTCGATTTCATGCTGACCCAAAAACTGTTGAAACCTAAGTGGATCAAATGAAAAAATCAATTGATGCCTTGACTGAGGCTTCTACCAGATCTCAAACCCTCAATGCTCAGATTGCTTTTTTCTTAGCAGAAGAAGTTCAATTGGCCCATGTGAGAGCTCAAAGAGCTACTGCTAAACAAGAATAAGCTAGCCTTTCTCAACAACTTCCAACACTTCTCATTCAAGCAGAAGATGGCCCACCTGCCATAAAGCAAGCTTAAGCCAGACTTAGGCAGAATAAAATTGGACATTAAACTGCCCTTCAAGCTTGGAGTAGGCTTTCAATGTATTTTCAAAATGACTAAACCAAATGTAATCACTTTGATTTGTACTTTTTGGGATTGTACTCTTTGGCACAATTTCTTAATGGAAAATCTATCATGTTTTCCTATGGCTTATTATGTATGCCCATGCTTTCATGGCTTATTCAGGCATTCCCACATAGCTGGATAATATTTTTTAAGGTACTTGCTATGAATGACCCTTCTGTGTGGCTCACCTTCCAAAGAAGCAAGATGATAAGCTCATCCTCTAAGGATTTTATGTATCTTAAATAGACCTTCCCAGTTTGGAGACCACTTGCCATATTCTGGACTTTTTAGGCCAATTGGTAATACAGTTTTCCAAACCAACTCTCCTTTAGAAAACACTTTACTTTTCACTTTCTTGTTGTAACTTCTCTCAACTTTCTTTTTCTGAGCTTATTAAGTTATTAAAGGCCATAATCCTTTTTTTCCTCTGAGTCTTGGAACTCAATCGACAAGGCTTCTGCATATTCATCCATAGGAATATCCAAATGTCTGGCCAGTCGATTGGACCTCATTGTCACTTCCAAGGGTAATACAACATCATGCCAATAAACCAATTCATATGGGGTTGTGCCTGTACTATTTCTTTTGGAAGTTCTGTAAGCCCAAAGCACTTTTGACAAGAGATTATGCCAATCCCTAGGATTATCTTCAATCATCCTTTCTAAAGTGTTTTTAGCAATCTTGTTTGTTGCCTCTGCTTGTCCATTTGCTTGAGTATAGTAGGGTGAAGAGTTTAATATCTGAATGCCATATTCTATGGCAAACTTCTTAATCTCATCCCCATTGAACATTGTTCCTTGATCGACAATAATGGATTGGGGTAAACCAAATCTATGAATCACATTGTTTTTTAAAAACTTAATAACTTGGGTCTGTGTCACCACTTTTAAGGGCACTGCTTCTACCAATTTGGTAAAATAATTAGTGGCTACCAATAAATAAGAATGTGCATTTGAAGATGTTGGGAAAATTTTCCTAATTAAATACATTGCCCATCCTCTAAAAGGCCAAGGCTTTACAACTGAATAAAGGTTTGTGGCTGGTACCCTTTGAATATTGCCATACTTTTGGCAATTCTAACATCCTTTCGCATACATTATGCAAATCTTTTCTGATGGATAGCCAAAAATAACCATACCTGTTAATCAACTATCTCATTTTATCACCAGCCTGATGGCCCCCATAGATTCCTTCATGTGCTTCAACCATAGCTTTCATTTGGTCTAACTTACCAATACCAAGCAAAGTCAAACCATCATGAGCCTTCCTAAATAAGTCATCTCCCATGAAAACATAATTTACGGCTTGATATCTTACCTGCCTATTACTCTATTCACTAGGATTCGACAGGCATTTTATTAAAGGGAATCTCTAATCTTCCTCTGTCATATCTAAAGTAAAAATAGGCAAGAAATTTCTACGCCTACTCTTAAGTGCAGAAAAGTTTCTTTTCTTAATTCGAATCACCCTTTCTTAAGCTCCCTTAGATATTTTTAAACCAGAAGCTGCCTGAGTGTAGACACCCCATTTTTGACCGACCTTAAGACTTGAGCGTTACTGATTGTTTACTTGGTGGTGAAAGATGTGCAGAGCAAAAGTTCGATTTATTCGGCAAGAGAAGAGTCAAAACCCAACCTCACACCCCATTTTGGACCAAAGCTAAGTTGAATGATTTTTAGACCTTAAAACCCTCTCTTTCAAAATATTTTTGAAATAAAGTTCCTACGATGTTCCGACGCTCGCATTTTGTTAAACGTCGTGCTTTTCGGTAAACCGAGCGAGGACAAAGTGAAAATGAATGAAAGAGAAATGAAATCTTTGAAAAATCTTTCAAAACACCTTGTTTAGGGTTTTCAAGTTGAAGAAAAAAAGAGAAGAGGGAAGAAACCTAGCTGAGGAAAAAGTTGGGCAGGAATCACTGAAAGAGAGTCGAGCAGCCCTCGCTAAATCAGGCCTATTTGTATATTTGGATTTCAACTATGAGGCCACCACCGTTGGAAAGCTTACTTCTGGGGCTTCATTTTTCACTTAAGAATCTCCTAAAGCTGAGTTCGGATGGGGAGATATGATTGGTTGAAGTTGGGCATCATTCCGGCTGGACCGAAATCGAGCAGTTTTCACTAAAAGGGGGATATCTCTTAGCACACTTGGAATTTTGAGGTGAGGCTGCCCAATTTGGAAAGAAGACTTCTGGGGCTACAGTTTAGGCTTAAGAATGATCTGAAAAGGAGTCCAGATGAAGGAATTAGGCTTGCTTCAAGTCAGGGACCAAGACTGATTTTTTCCATCGGCCACAATTGGATCTCATCGGTGTAGACACCCCATTTTTGACCGTCCTCAAGACTTGGACGTCACCGCTTGGAACACTCGGTGATTATCCATGTTTGTGTTCGTTTGGAGTTCCCGAAAGTCTCGGCTCGCGCGCCCTGCCTCAGGATCTCCAAACTTGACCGTTTAATGTCTGGTTTCACACCGAACACTTGTGTTTTGCCTTGGAAGGGCAGGGAATGCCTTGTGAGGCATCCCCACACACCACCGGCAGTGGCTAGAGGCCACCGGCTGGTCTTTTGCTTCCATCGGCACTATTTTTTGCCGGTCGGCACATTTTATTGCCGGTCGGCATAGTTTGTTGCCAGTTAGCACTCTTTTTTGTCGAAATAACATTTTTGGGCAGCCGACCACTGTTCATCTACTTTATGGAGATATTTTGTGCCAGCTGTGATAGCTGGCACCAACTCTGCCTCCCTCCATTCATACACGTGTATGGAGGGATCTCCCTCTAAGCAAGCTTGTTGTATAAGCTTTGCAAGAGGGAGTCTTATAAGAGGAAGGGCTTTCCTCTTTGATCTAGGTTAGAGACTTAGAAGAAAAAACCAGAGCTTAGAGATATAGATACATTCTATCTCTATATCTCACTCTCTCTCCTCCTTTGTGTGTGTTTCCTTGGCCTAAAGGTGGATTTTACCTTACTTTTGCACCATTACACACACTATTACACCTTGCTCCGAGATTGAGGGACTTGGGGGGTTGATTCTTGAGTTTTTGGACTGATTTTGATCAAAAGAAGAGGGCTAGACCATTTGTTCTTCAAAGGTTCTTCAAGGGTGAGCATCTTGCTTTATTTTCCCCAAACTTACAATAGTTTTTTTACCTATCTTGCTTGCTGATTGAGCTTTTGTGCATAACATGAAAAAGGCTTGTATTCTCATGCTTTAGAACTTTCATTAAGGTTGTTTTGTGGTTTGAGTGCAAACTCACCTTATTAGACTTTATTTGGCCTCTTTTGTGCTTCTTTTGTGAGGCCTTGTTTGCTTGAGTGTGTTGGTCTTTTCACCACTAAAAACCAGTTGATTTTCAGTGATAAAGAAGGTGGTTTGAAGTCTTGCATAGGGGAGGGACACCCCTCTCCTTTCATTGTCTTGTTTCCTTACATTTTGGCCTAAAAGGGTAGCATGTATGTTTGATCATCTTGAGCCTCATTTCAGAAGTTTTTTTTGGATGTTTTAGGTCATATGTAACCTCTATTTTTGGCCGGATTTGTGCCTCCTTGTATGCTTGTAGTACTTGCTTTGCATTGCTCCATTTAGCTTGGAAGTGCACCTCATGATTAGGCCATGATTCTTACATGTGTTGGCTTAGTTCTATGAAGTTTTTTAGCATTGCTTTCCCATGCTTAAAGTCTGTTGGTTATCAATTTGGTCATGTTTGACATGTTTGTTAGGGTTGCTTTGCATTTTGGCTTGAAAGCTTTGAGCATGTTGACCCTTAGCATGCATGGTTGTGATCATCCTCATGATTTGGCATCTTTTAGGACCACATTTCAGTCCAAGAATCATGTTTGTATGTGTGTATGTATGACCTCTTTTATGCCTTGAGGGTGTGCTCTCTTATGCCTAGAAATGAGTCTTGGTGGTAGCATTTCATGGGAGGCATTTTAGCTGCCATATTAGGAGGCTTTGGAGTCCTATTTTGCATGTAAAAAAATTCTGTCTTTGCTTGTCTTAGTCATGCCATGAGTGGTCATGTTGGTGGGAGTGAAATGCCTCCCCTTTGTGCCTTAACCTTAGGACCATTACCTTGTTTGTTAGCATGACTATTTGTCCACCTCTTAGACACCTTTCGGCCGCTGTTTTGGGGTAGATCAAGGTCTGTCCCTTTATGGTTCAAGGTCCCATTGCATGCTTGTTTCATGTTTGTTGCATGGTCGCTTCATTAAGCCTTGTAGTATATTAATCCCATTGTCAAATTGGTCCATGTTTGCACCACATTTGCACCTTGTATGCTTAGCATTGCATATTTGTTATGATAGTTGCATAACATTTGCTATGTCTTGCATAATTGGTATCATGTTGCTTTTGAGCCATGTTTGCATAACATGCATTGCATTACTTGGTTTGGGGTGTCAAATCCAGTGTGAGAATCAAGGAACATTCATACTACAAGTGATGTAATGTGCCTTGATTCTCGGTCACCGAGGCCTTTGACTCCGACTTGATAAGGCTTTGGTTCTCATTTTGTTTGTTGCATGCATCCTTACATCAAGTGGCAAATTTGATCCCTTGGGCTATCATGCACCATTGATGGCTCGAGGATCGAAGGTCATGCTTCCTTGAGTTCAAAGCATGATAGGAAGCATGACCATGCTCACATGTACCTGAAAACCCCATGCCATGCACTGTCTGTTCTCTGTTTGCTGTCAAAACTGTCTTCTGCAGGAAGTTTCTGCCGACCGGCAGAATTAAGTGCCGGCCGGCAACCTTTGAATGGCCGGCAAATCAAAATAATGCCGATGGAAATCCTGGACATGCAAGGAACCTGTTCTGGAGTTTTGGCGATTTTCAGAGAGATAGGGCAGTACAAACAGAGGTGGCAGAGGTACGGTACAGGTTTTTTTCGGGCGAGCCGATTTCTGAGCATGCATCATTTGCGCATCCCGAGGCAGAGGCTGCGGCCACCCTCTTCTTTCTTTTGCGTCCTTTCTTTTAATTAATTAGAAATTCTGTAATAATTTTATTTGCTTATTATTTGGGACTGTAATATTTATTTGTACCCTCCGAGCGAGGGCAATTATGTAATAAGTGTGCGTGAGTGTGTGTATGTCTTCCAACCTCACGTCTTTCTTCCTTTTTATTTACCTGCTTATGATGGTAGATTAGGGCACGTTTAATTTAGCATACCTTATGCTATGCATGCGTGCATTCATGCATTTGTACTGCATGCATTAGGCTCGGTACATCACGCTAACTGTATTTGTACTTCAATTTACAAATCGAATATGTGATAATTGACCGCATTACATATGCCATGCTCAGGTTAACCGAGCCTATCTAAATTGCATCCTGTATGTGTTGCATTAGGCAATTTAACATGAACTAGGACACGCACGTTTTGCTAACTAGTTTACTGTTTTGGCACGGAGTACGATGTAAGTATTTATGCTTTAGCATCTCGCATGTGTGAATGTTAACATGACAGTATGCTTGCCATGCGGCTAGTTGCTTACGTGATATTACTGCTTGAATGCCTGTGGATGGAGGTCGAATTGCTTAAATTGGGATAACACATTAAAACTGTGAATTTTAAAGCCCACTAGATAGTGGCAAAACCATCTTTTCTAAAAGCCCACTCGAGGGTGGCAAGACCTGCATTTTAGCCTACTTACGAGTAGCAAACCATTTTCAAAATAAACATGAAATGTTTTGTTCCAATTTAGGCGATTTGGTCTATACTTGTTTGCTGTGCGCATAATATAGTAATTCTAGGCTAATAACCAGAATAAGAACACATAAACGTTTTCAAAATAGAATATCACGGTTAGTAGAGGCCGGTCTTTGGACCGGGCGAGAGGGGGTGCTCATAGCTGACCTTCCCCGATCGTACCCAAGCTCCCGAGCCGAGACAACTCCAGTGATGATGGACATGTGGCCTTCGGCACCGAGTCAGGGTTTCCTAAATTTCCCCATTTTAAAAATATTTAGGTGGCGACTCTGTATCTGGCAAAGCAGTCCATGTTTGGCACTTCTTTCAAAATCTGTTTTCTCAAAACGATTTGCCAGATTTGGACTCTTTGGTTCAGATTTAGAACCGTAACAAAATCGAGAGTCCGAACTGTAGTAGCGGGGTCCCTCGCGGACTTGTTACAATCGGCCATAGGTCAGCCAAAAGTGAACCTTATCGGCCAAAAATGTCCAAAACTTAGATTTTTTGCAGATATTTCTCCTTCAGCTGTTTCCAGCTTGTGCCACCTGTCCCAAATCAGATATTTTCGACCAAAAGCTTTTATTTTGCTATATATGAATCCAAATATCTCATATTCTATAGATAGAACTTCTTGAACAAGCTTGAGAGATTCTCTCACTAAACTCCATCTCTCTCTACAAAACTTCTAGAGCAAGATCTCTGCCTCTCTCTCTAGAGCCTCTTTCTCTTGCTCCTTTTGTGGATAGAAGTGCATAGAAATAGAGAAATACTTCTAGTTTGTGTACACTTCCTTCATCAAAGTTGATCACCATTGGCTTGAGGTCTCTTGGAACTAGTTTTTGGGCTGATAGAAGGTTATTTGAACCAAGAAAGAGGCCCTTTTGCTGCTGTGCTACAAGGATAAGCACCTCTCCTCTTTTGTATTTGTTTTGCACGCTTACTTCACCATCTTTGCACACTACTTTGGGGCTATTTTTTGGGGTGGTGTTGAACTAAAAAAACCTCTGTTTTTTCCTCTGGTTTTTCAGTCCTAAAAGTCTTGGTTTATGCCTTGGTTGGTTAGAGGGTTGTCCTCTCTTTTGTCCCTTAGCTTGTATAACTTTTGAGCCATCTTCCAAGGCCTTTTAAAACAAATTTTTGTGGCCTTTTAACCACTAAAATCTAGAGGATTTTCAATGGTAAAAAACCTGTTTTGAGGTTCCAAATAAGAGAGGGTGGTCCACTCTCCTCTTGTCTTGCTTGCTAGTGTTGATGGCCAACCAAATGAGCATGTATTTTTACTTCTTTATGGCTTTGTTTAGGCTCATTTTTGTGACTTCTTAGACCTACCATAACTCTGTTTTGGGCTAGTTTGATCACCCCTTGCATGCTCCATACACTTGTAGTATAAACTTGCACACTAACCTAACATGCATCATGCCTTAGACCATCATTATAGCATGATTTTGGCTTAACTCTGAGAAACTTTTGGTCATGTTTTAGCATGCTCTAGGTCTGATTTATATTGTTTTGGTCATGCATGCCATGCTTTATATAGCCATAGTGCATTTTAGCTCACTAGCCTTGAGTTTCCAAGCTACTAGCAAGCATTGCTTGGGCTATTTGCATGATTTAACATCATTTGGAATGATATTTCAGAGCATGTTTCATTGCCTTGCACTCACATGTTTCACTCCTTCAATGCTTTGAAGGGTTCATGCTTTATGTCTTAAAAAAGAGCCCATGTGTATGCTATCTTGCCTAGGCTTTTGGACCACAATTTCAGTGTGTATTTGGTCCTATTTTGCCATGATATAGCTCTATTTTTGGTTTGTTAGAGCATCCCCCATTTGCTTTTTACACTTGTAGTGTAAGTCCTCTTTGATAGCCTTGCATACCTAATGAGTGAGCTTATTGTTCTAGCATATTTGACTTGGTTTTAGCCTATTTTTGGTGTTGTTTTGACATGCCATAACTCTGATTTTTATTGGTTAAGTCATGCCATGCTTGGTCTTGGTAGGTGTAGTGTAACCCTATTTATTGGCCTTGCATGCATCATGCCCTATGCCCTTCATGTTGGCTTGTTTTACCTTTGGTCCATGTATGTTCTAGTCTCATTTTGGCATGATCTAAGACTGTTTTGGGTTGTACTTGCCATATGCTTCATGTTTTGCATAGCTATGGTGTAAGTCCCTTTTGTTAGCTTCAAGCTTTAAGTCTCTTGCATTCCATACTTGTATCGTTTGGTTGATTTGGCATTATTCCATGCATGATTTCAGAGCTTATAGTGTGGTCATACGCTTGCATTTGCCCCCCTTTTTGAGCACCTTTGAGAGTTGTGTTCTTATGCCTATGTGATGGGCCATTGCATGTGCATGCATTTTTCTCACTTTTCATGCCATCATTTCATCATTTTGGTCACTAATTTGGGCATGATTGAGGTCTGTCCATTTTAATTTAAGTCCATCTTGCATGTTGTTGCATGCTTGTCATATTGCATGTTGTCGCATACTTGTTACATTGCATGTTGTTACATGCTTATTGCATTGCTTGGTACCTTGCATGTTTTTGCATGCTAGTCACATTGCATGACATTGTTGCATACTTGTGACATGCCATGTTGTTTGCATACTTGTTATTTGCATTATGTTTGGCATACCTTGTATTGCATTGTGTTTGGTTTGGGTGTCAAGCCAAACACGAGGAACGAGGGACGTTTCATACTTGAAGTGATGAAATGTGCCTCAATCCTCAGTCGCCGATACTCTTGATCAAACATGATAGAGTTTAAGGCATTTGTATGTTTTTGTGCTTTCATGTGATATTGATTTGTGCAACTCGGTCTCTTTGACCATCATGCATCGAAATGCGTGATTAATGGCTTGAGAGCCGAGCACTACACACCTTTGAGCCTTAGACATGATAAGGAGTGTAGTAGCACACACATTTTCTTGCAAATACATTGCCATGCCTCTGTTTGTGCTCTGTTACAGCAAAAAGGAGAGTTTGCAGGAAGAGATGGCCGATCGGCTATCTAGTGTCCCGATCGGCTATAAATATTTGGCCGATAAACTCAAAATTGGTCAATAAGCATTATCCTCTGGTCGATGGCCTTACCTGTTGGCCGATGACCTTTCAGTATATCCCTGAGGTGGATCAGAAGTGTTTAAGAAGTTGGCATATTTTTCAGAGGTGAAAAACAGTGCAAACAGAGGCAACATGAGGCATGGCAACGGATTTCCGAGTGAAGTTGACCGAGCATGCATCTCTTCATCGCCCGCGAGGCCATTTCAGTATTCATGATTAGTTCGTGTAATTTAATCATTTAATTGGATTTGTAATATTCATTTAGCTTAGTGTAGCTATTTATTTCAATTTGGATTGTAATAATTAATTAGCTTGTTAGTTAATTAGTTTTTATGTTGTAATAATTAGTCTAATTAGATTATTAGATTAGTTAGAATAGCTTAGCGTAGCTAGCTTGTGTTATTTATTCGGACCCTCCGTTGAGCGGGCGAATTTTGTAATAAGTGTGCGTGAGTGTGTGAATGTCTTCCAACCCCACGTCTTTCTCCCTTTTACTTATCAGCTTTTGATGGTTAGTTTTAGGTCATGTTTAGATTAGCATCCTTATGCTCGCATGTTTGCATCCATTCATCTGTATTGCATGCACCGAGCTCGGCACATCATACTAACTGCATTGTATTTCAATACCGATTTGAATACATGATTATCAAGTGTTGCATTTCACATGACATCTTAGAATAGCCGAGCCTATTTCTAGTTGCATTTTGCATGTGTTGCATTAGCCATCTTAACATAAACTAGGATCATGCATTTGATTACTAACTACTATTGTTTTGGCTCGAAGTACACTGTAAATGTTTACGCTTTAGCATCCTGTATGTGTGTTAGTGTTGCTGTGATAGCATGCTTGCCATGAGACTAACTGCTTAAGTGATACAACTGCCTGAATGCCTGTGGGTGAAGGTTAGATTACTTGAATTGGAACAATTCATTAAAATGCGAGTTTTAAGCCCACTTGAGGATGGCAAAATCATGTTTTCTAAGCCCACTCGAGGGTGGCAAATCCACGTCTTAGCCTACTTGCAAGTAGCATTTTCATACCATTTTCAAACAAACATGAGATGATTTGTTCCAACTTAGGCGATCTAGTCTATACTTGTGTGTTGTGCGCATCACATAGTAATTCTAGGCTAATAACCAGAATAAGAACGCATGTGTTTTCAAAAACAAGATATCATGTTAGTAAAGGCTGATCTTCGATCGGGCGAGCGGGGGTGCTCATTACATGACCTTCCCCTCTCGTACCCAAGTTCCCGAGCTAAGGCAACTTTGGTGATAACGAACATGTGGCCTTAGGCACGAGTCAGGGTTTCCTAAATTTCTCAAAATAAAATATTTAGGTGGCGACTCTGTTTCTGGCAAAGCAGTCCATGTTTGGCACTTCTTTATTAAAATCAGTTTTTCAAAACGATTTGCCAGATTTGGACTCTTTGGTGATTTATCAGTCTTGCATTGCACTTTGTGAGATTAGATTCAGAACCGTGACATTGAGTCCGAATTGTAGTATGCTAATGAACAAAACGGGATTTTCCTGGGACGTTCGGGCACGTCTACACTGAGCCATCTCATTGGCCGCTTTATTCTTTAATCTATATCTGTGTGTAAATGTGACATGATCAAAGAAACTGATTAACCATTTGACCTCAATCAGATACTCCTCCAGGGCACCACTTACACACTTGAATTCTCCCAAGACTTGCTTAATAACTAACTGCGAATCCCCAAAAACTTGAAGATTTCTTATTTTAAACTCTATGGCCAACTCTATGTCAATTATTAGAGCTTCATACTTAGCTTGATTACAGGACTGAATATGTTGCGCTTCCAACTGATACGCAAACTGGTACATTTGCTTATTTGGTGCAATCAACACAATACTATAGACACCCCATTTTTGACCGTCCTTAAGATTTGGACGTCACTGCTTGAACACTCGGTGATCATCCATGTTTGTGTTCGTCTTGAATTCCCGGAGGACTCGGCTACGCGCCTTGCCTCAAGATCTCTCGACTCGACTGTTTTGTGTCTGGTTTTGCACCAAACACTTGTGTTTTGCCTTGGAGGGGCAGGGAATGGCTTGTGGGCCATCCCCACACTTTACCGGCCATGGCTTGAGGCCACCGGCTGTGTTTTGCTTCTACCGGCCAAATATTTGGCCGGCCGGCACTATAGATGGCCGGCCGGCTATCTTTTTTTGGTCAATTGCATTTTTGGCCGGCCGACTACTGTGCATCTGCTTTTGCAGATATTTTCATGTAGCTGGCATACACTTTCACCCCCTCCATACATGTGTATGGAGGGATTGCCCTCTTGTTAGCTTCCTTTGGAAGCTTTACAAGACCATTGTCTACAAAAGAGAGGCTCTTCTCTCTTGGTGGGGGTTTTAGACAATTTAGACAGCATTTTTAGAGGGTCTTGAGTTTTAGGGTTAGGGTTCATATATCTTTCATCTCTATATCTCTCTCTCTCTTGTGTATTATATGTGTTTTGTCTTAGTTTTGCACACAAACACCCACCATCACACCTTTTCTTGGAGCTGAGGCCCTTGAGGGTTTTTTTTGGAGTTGTGGAGCTGGTTTGAGCTCAAAGAACCAGCTGGTCCACCATTTTTGAAGGAGGTCTATAAGGGTAAGACTTTTGTCCCTTTTTTCCCATTTTTGCATTGCTTATTTACCTACCTTGCATCTGTTTTCGAGCTTAGTATATAACATATAAAAGTTGTGTTTTTACCTACTCTAAATAGTTTGTTAAGGGTGTTTTAAGCTTTGGGGTTGTTTGACCTCTCTTAAGGCTTGTTTGGCCCTTGTTTTGTGCCATTTCGGTTGAGCTCCGGGACCATTGTGTTTGTGCCTCCTCACCACTGAAATCTTGAGGGATTTCGGTGGTGAGAATGGTGCCTTGAGGTCCCAAGAATGAGAGGGCCACCCCCTCTCCTTGTCCTTGAAAAGGGCCATTTTTAGCCTCTTGAGAGAGCATATTGTTTAGGTATGTATTGACCATGCCTTGACTGATTTTTAGGCTTATTATGTCATGATATAGCATTTTTGTATGTTGGTTTTGGTACACCATGCTTGTCTAGCATACATACCTTGTAATGCCATGATTTGCCTCAATACATGCATAGCATTTAGACTACCATGCTCTTGTGTTTTGGCCAAGCTTTGTGAAGCTTATATGCATATTTTGATGTGCTAAGGGACTGTTTTAAGTCATTTGAATCATCCATGCCTTGCTTTGTATAGCTACCATATAATCCCTCTTGTATGCCTTAAGCTTTGGCCCTTCTAGCATGCCATCCTTGCTTTGTTTCAGTGGTTTGGAACCACTTGACATGTTATTTCAGACCTCATGATGTGCCCATATGCTTGCATTTGATCCCCCTTCAATATGTTTAAAGGTTGTTGCCTTATGCCCCTTGTTTAGGCCTTGGAGTATGCTTGCATTTTTAGACCACTTAGATGCCATCTAAGTACATCCTTAGCTTTGTTCAGGTCTGCATTAGACCTATTTTAAGTCCCTTTGGCCTTGTGAGGCTTGGTTGACCTAGCCTTGGTTTACCTCCCCTTTGGCTTGCCTTAAGTCTTGGACCATTATTGCTTGTTTGGCTTGCCTTATTTACTTGGTTTGGCGCCTTTATAACATGTTTTTCAGAGCTTTATGTGCATGCTATTAATCCATGTTTTGTCACTTTTAAGTGTGCTTAAAGGTTGCATGTTTGATGCTTGAGTGTTGGCCCATTAGCATGTGCATGTGTGTGTGTGTGTGTGTGTGTGTTGGCCCTCATTTCCATAGCATTGGCTACTGTTTTGGACCTAGTTTAGGGCTGCCAAATTAGTGTAAGTCCCTTGCTTGCATGCCATTCAAATGTCATTACATTATTCCATGGTTGCATGCTTTGGTTGCATGTGTTGCATGCTTAAAATCACTTGCATTGGGTATGCATCCTCTTGGTCAAGTTGTTAGCATATTTGTATGACTTGCATGTTTTCATGGTTGAGTTGCACATTGCATACTTGATTAGCTTGCATGGATTGCATGCTAGTGAGCATTGTGCATTGCATCTCCATGTTACACACTTAGGCTCACATGCTTAGGTTGCATTGTACTAGCATGCATGCTTGGCCTCTTGAATTGCTTGTGATAGAGGTTGAGTTCAATTTGTTTTTTTATGTGCATTGCATGACATTTGAAATGAAAATGCACAATTTGGTCTCTTGGGCCATCACGCATTGAAATGCGCAATTGGTGATCCGAGAACCAAGGGCCGTATCCCTTTGAGTCACAAACATGACAAGGGATGTGTCAGTGCACACATTCGCTTGAATTGCATTGCCATGCAAAGCTTTGCCCTCTGCTGCTGTCAAACAGGTCCTGCAGGAATTTTCGGCCGATCGACTACACAGAGTGCCGACCGGCCATCCATCGGTGGCCGATGGATTCATCTTTAGCCGATGACCACCAAATCACAGCCGGTGATAATCCCCTTTGGCCGGTGGCATTCCCTAGCATCCAGTGAGAATATCCTGAGACTTTGGTAGTTTTCAAAGGAGTATAGTAGGGAAAACAGAGGCAGCTTGCGCATGGCAGTGGACTTCCGAGCAAGACCGAGCATGCATTGCATTGGGCTCTTTTCCCGAGGCCGTTTATCGCTTTCTTAGATTAGTTGATTTGCTTAACTAATTTAGTTGGTCTGTAATAATTAATTAGCTAGGATAGTTGGTTTATTATTCAGACTGTATTATTCTTTCGGACCCTCCGAGCGAGGGCAATTGTGTAATAAGTGTGGGTGCGTGTGTGCATGTCTTCCAACCCCCGCTTCTTTCTCCCTTTTACTTACCTACTTTGATGGTTAGTATTAGGGCATGTTTACTTTAGCATACCTTATGCTATGCATGCGTGCATCATTCATCAGTATTGCATGCACCGGGCTCAGCACATCATGCTAACTGCATCGTATTTCAAATCTGACTCGAATACATGCTACTTGCCGCACTTTACATGCCATTTTAGGATTAGCCGAGCCTATCCTAATTGCATTCTGTATGCATTGCATTAGCCACTTTACCTTGAACTAGGATCACGCATGTTTGCTAAATAGTTTTTTGCTTTGGCTTGGAGTACTCGGTAAACATTTATGCTTTAGCATACCGCATGCGTGTGAGTGTTGCCATAACAGCATAATTACCATGAGGCTAGCTGCTTATGTGATATAACTGCTTGAATGCCTGTGGATGAAGGTCGAATTGCTTAAATTGGGATAATGCATTAAAACTTTGAGTTTTAAGCCTACTAGATAGTGGCAAAATCATGTTTTTCTAAAAGCCCACTCGAAGGTGGCAAAACCTGCATTTTAGCCTACTTACGAGTAGCAAACCATTTTTCAAAGCAAACATGCTATGTTTTGTTCCAATTTAGGCGATTTGGTCTATACTTGTTTGCTGCGCGCACAACATAGTAATTCTAGGCTAATAAATGGAATAAGAACACATAACGTTTTCAAAAACGAATATCACGGTTAGTA
>NW_021025000.1:630626-746184 GCF_004153795.1 Camellia sinensis
AGCTTGCTCTTACATTCATTAGATAGATTAGCATTTACATAGACGGGCCTTTTACAGGCCTTACTCCCTAAGTTATATTCATCTAAAGGGTCCTGCACATCTGCCTTGAGGTCATCAAGTTTGGCAGGAGCAGCCTTCAGATGCTCCAATTGCACCTCTTTATAACTCAGAGGGCTACTGTCAGTAACATATTCTGCCCAAGAACAAATGGGCATACACTTAGAGCCAAACTTACTTTCTAAGAAGAAATAGGAAAGCCTAGAAAAAGTAAATCTAATTACATTAGCTGTCTCATCCAGCTTGTCTTCTTCTGTCACTTGTACTTGCATTACTCTTCATCCTCAGCAACCTCTTCTATCACATGCCTTTTCTACTTCTCCATCAGGCTTGGCTTGGCCAATTCCTGGCCTATTTGCTTAAAACCTTCTTCAATGAAGGCCTTGAATTCTTCACTTGTCAAACTCTCTCTCTGAGACTTAACCTCTTCTTCATCAATCACAACTGGACCCAAATCCTCATCATACAACACAACTTCTATGTTATTAACATCTGCAACAAAGGGATTTGCATCTGCCCAGTAAACTTCCATCCCTCCTTTACCACCATTGGTTAAGAAAATCAATGCCCGGTGCAAAGAAGAGGGTACACAACCATTAAGGTGTATCCAATCTCTACCTAGTAGCACATTGTAGTTCGAAGTGGAGTCTATTACAAAGAAAGTTGTTCCCATTGACCTGGAACCAACCTATAGTTATAAAGCCACCACTCCTTTGGCCTCAGATGATCCACCAGCAAAATTACTTATATTCACATCAATAGGGAGCAAGTCATCAACAGATTTCCCAATAGCTTTCAGTGCCCTAGAAGGAAGAATGTTGACAATGGCTCCATCATCAATCAAAACCCTTTCTATTGGGACCCCCTCTAAATAAGCTCTGACATATAAAGGCCTTAGATTCCTGATGAGCTTATCCTTTGGTTTTTTTAGCACAACTTTCTCTCCATCGATAGACCTAACCACCTCAATTGACTTTAGTGGCTTGGTTTGTGTCTCAACCACTGCTACCTGAACTGTTGGTTCAGTCAGATCTTCAACATCTCCTGCCAATTCATCTAGCTGGCTTGGCCTAGCCTGAAATCTCTGAGGGATGGCCATAATCATGCTACACTCCTTGGATGGAGGTAAAGAACCAAAATGAATAGCAGCTAATTTTTCTCCAAAGTCACCATCAGAGCTATTTGTCTTGACTTCATCTTCCTTAACCTCCTTCTTAATATTCATGTTATCAGTGACCATTTCTTGATCCTGAATTACCACATCTTTCGCAATACTATCATCTTCATCAGACATTAGATCTTTTTCCAATTCTTTCAGCTTCTGCCTCAGCAAAGCTTTCTCAGAGAGCCTTTCAACAGGTCTGTCACCTACTTTTTCTGGCTCCATCTTCCTTTTCAGAAGCTGAACTGGTTGAACTGGATAGGCTCTAGAAATTGAACCCTTCTCTTTCTTTCCTTCAGCAATAGGAACCAATTCATCTCTTGTCCACACTAGATCCTGTCTTCTAACTGGCCGATTACCTGCAGCATCATAGTATGGAATCTCCTTTGTTCTCTCATTTTCTAAGTTCTTGTTTCTCCCATTTGTCTCCAACCACTTATTGGGAACTTTGGGTGAGACACCCCTTGCCACCCTAGATGAGATGGTATTGGAGGCTTCACCATCCTTGGTTGAACTAATTACATTTTTGGCCTCATTCTTGGGCCATGATGTTGCTGTTGAAATCCTTCAAATGGTCTCACAAACTGTTGTTGTCCTCTATATAGCCTTCCAGCCTATTGATGACCACTATATGATGAACCAGATTGCTGTTGCTGGCCAGTGTATGGCCTAGTCACAACCCTTGGACTTCCATAGGGCTTAGCACCCTTGTGTTGTCTGAGTATAACCCTGACATTGCTTGATCCACTAAAACATGGATGAACATGAGCTCCTTGGCATAAAAATGGAGCATCATCCTTGCCATAGTTCTTTACAAGACCAAATATTCCTGGATCTGTCCCATCATAGAATAGACAATCATTATCAAAAATCTGCAAATCACCATTACCCATAGTGTTAAATCTTAGGCCAACATCCTTTCCAATTTATTAAATTCCATTAATCACAATGGCCTTAGCCTTTTCTTTATCAGTACCACACCTGAAACAAATGAATCTCTCACTAGGTTCTTCTTGAACTTTTTTCCCTTTTGTTTCTTTTACCATTTTCTCCACTCTCTCCTTGTGAAGTTTTTTTTTTTTAACTCTACCAAGAGAACTCTGGGGTTTTTTCCCTTTTCTTTTGATCATTTGACTGAAAATCAGTTCTTACCATATTGATTTCCACAATATTGGGAAATGGATCACCATCGACTGCCATGACCCCTTTATCTTTTTTAGCATACTTCAACATTCTCTTCTGAATCAAATCTTGCACATAACTGCAAAATGTAACACAGTTATTAGTGAAATGCCTGAAAGAATTATGCCACTTACAATACTCCTTACCAACCTTGTCCATTTCTTTGGGAATGTTATGGCCTAGAGTCAAAGTTAAAAATTTATTTGCTAATAATTCATCAAATAGTGTATCTGCTTTTGATAAATCAAAAGAATACTGCCTATGTAATACAACCATATTCTTTTTGGCTAGTTATGTTGCTGACATACTAACAGGTTTGTCGGCTTTCCTTAAAGTTTCACAAACCAAAGGCTTTTTACCTACGACTTGAGCAACATCTATGTCGATGTCAATATCAAATTCAACCTCTTGATAATAAGTTCCTAATGAGGCTGCATTTCTCTGCTGCTCTTCTCTGAGAATGGCCTCATAACTAGTCGCCCTTGAAGATAACTCAAATAGATCTATAAACATCATGCCTTCAAACTTTTTCCTAAGTTCAAAGTCTAAACTATTCTGAGCTAACCTTACAACTTCTATTTCAGGCATGTACACATGACATCTATTTTTTGCTTTTTTAAACCTATCGATGTACTGTTTTGCACTTTCTTCTTGCGTTTGTTTAAATTTTGATATGTCCACCATTGTCACTTCAGGCTCAGTTCTACAGAACTGGGTATGAAATTGACTCTCCATTTCTTGCCAAGTATGGACAGAATTTTCTGGCAAGTTAATAAACCATGTAAATGCCACTTTCGACAAATAATGAGGAAAGAGTTTTAATTTCAAATTATCATCATAACCAAGTTCTCCACATTGGAGAATGAACCTGCTTACATATTCTATAGTTGACTGTCTCTCTTCTCCTATAAACAAAGTAAACTCAGGATTTCTATAGTTTCTTGGAATAGGAGTTGTTTCCACCCATGAAGGGTAATGACTCCTAAATATTGGTCTATCTAGCCTTTTTAGGCCTAGACCATAGATTTCTTGTATGATGTTCATTATTTGCTACCTATTATTAAACTGAGGGTCTAAATATTGCTGTTGCTGTCTCCCTTCTTGAACTTCTGGTTGGAAGTAAGAAAAATGAGGACTAGGCCCTCTAGGTCTTGGATGCATTATGTTAGGTTCATAATATAGTTGCTGTATGACATGTTCCTGTGCATTCTGTGGCCTTACTTGATTCATTGACCTATTTCTTTGTTCCTGATAACCAGGCCTATCAAATGCAGGAATACCACATGCAGGAGTACCACACACTCGTGGCCTTAGTTGCCCCCCAAGCCTCATTTCCATATTATTTAAGTTATGATGAAACATTGAGTTTGTGGGGTATTCTCTCTCAAACACAGGATTTATGGTCATTCTCTCCTCATATCTTTCTTGGAGTGTAGGAGGTCTATAAAATGACACGGGTTCATTTACATTTTCATCCTGTTGAGAAGTTGCAGGTGGTATAAATTGTGCATTATTTACCTGAGTCTCATGTGCAATCTTTGTTGATTGGCTAGGCTTGATGTTGGCTTTCTCAAACAAAGCCAGCAAGTCATCTATCATCGCCTGGTTCTCATATGCTGACATGGAACCAATTGTTTGCTGAGTGTGCAACAGAAGAGCCCTTATTGGATCAACAAGAGGGCAACTAGATTGGCCATTTTTGGCCATTTTCTTGGCCTATTTCCTGTCTGGCCACTGAATGGCCATCAGCTAGGTTGTCTTGCACTCCTTCAAACCCACCTTCCAGCTCTTCTCCATCTTCAACCCTTTTCTCAAGGTCTTTAAAGACTTCATGTTGTTTCTTTCTAGTCATCACTCCAAATTAGACAGGTCCCACTGGGTGTGCCAAAATATGTTAGTAAAAATTTGGTTTGGGTCAAATCGACAGAAGTGATTCGACAGAACAACCAAAATTTCACAAACAAACAACAAATCAAGCAATTATGGTTGGTGTCCTATGCCTTGATAGATTCAAGAACTTCTTTGGAGGTTGTAATGAGGAGAAACATATGTGAATAAACAGAAAATCGATTGAAGAACAAGTAAAGTTGTTACTTAACTACAAAAATTAAATTACAAGTTCAATGTGCATGATAATTGACAGAGGAAAATTTAGCCACAGGGGCTGAAATATAAACAGACTACTCCTAAACACAGAAACTATTGCTAACTACGTTAAATTACTCCTAATTCCACATGGGTTGTGAGTTTGATTGATGCCTTTCTCCTTCGAATTCCCAACCTTTATGCTACTGGCCCTGCTATTTCTCTACTGACATGTGTCCCATCATGGAGCAAGTTGCCCTCACTTCTTGCACAACTGCCCATGATCTCCATTACCACTTGCAACTGTTTCTCTGCTACAGCCTCCTCTTTCTCTTGCAAATCAGAAAATCGATTGAAGAACAAGTAAAGTTGTTACTTAACTACAAAAATTAAATTACAAGTTCAATGTGCATGATAATTGACAGAGGAAAATTTAGCCACAGGGGCTGAAATATAAACAGACTACTCCTAAACACAGAAACTATTGCTAACTACGTTAAATTACTCCTAATTCCACATGGGTTGTGAGTTTGATTGATGCCTTTCTCCTTCGAATTCTCAACCTTTATGCTACTGGCCCTGCTATTTCTCTGCTGACACGTGTCCCATCATGGAGCAAGTTGCCCTCACTTCTAGCATAACTGCCCATGATCTCCATTACCACTTGCAACTGTTTCTCTGCTACAGCCTCCTCTTTCTCTTGCAAATGAACCACGTGCCCTACAACACTGACATGCCTAACTTCATGGCTTGACTCATGGGTCGCGTTTGGCTACATCCTACAACACTACTAGATGAATCGACAAAAGAAACTACATCTGCCACATTTGCTCTTTAAATGGCTTCAACTGCCACTTCCTCTGCATTCTGGGGTCCACCTCCCACTGTAAACTTATGGTTTTCACTCCTAGCATCCCTTGGATCAGGCCTCTGTATTTGTTATGTTTATTCGACAGAAAAAATAAATTTTAGTGCCAACAGACATATAATCAAACAATAAGGAATTCGGCTCCTCAGTAGTGTATTGTTTGTAATGTATTTTGTAGTATTTTAAAAAGACTTCATTTTAGAATAAAAATTTAAATATATATAAACAGAAACTGTGCATTACAAACAATGCACTACAGAGGATTTGAAATTCAACAGGAAGTACATCAACACAAAAATTAAACATAAAATCAAACACAGTAAACACATAGATTGACATAATTTTTCAACACCCGACAATATTAAAACTTTTTATAAAATTTTATCAATCTATGTGTTTTGTTTTTATATTTAGTTTACATGTTCTTAAAATACATTGATGAACAAGATTTTTCAGCAGAGAATCCAGCCAACAAATTTGATAAATTTTTATTCATTCATAATATATTTTATATGTTTAAATTAATTATTTACGACTTGTACAATGTACATGGCCCTTAACATGCCCGCTATGTGTGGCTTGACTTGGGGGGTATCCGTATACCTCAGATCCTAATTCACCAATATGTGGTGTGGATTTGACATATGAGCTGGATATGATAAATAGAATAGAATGCCATGTGCACCAACTGCTATGCAATTTCCATAACAGAAAAAATCAACCACTTCTCTTCTCATATAAACAAAACACAATATACTTATTATTTTTACAGAATTGTCAATGATTGCAAATTTCAAATTCTCTTTACAGCTCACAAACTTGAACTAGCTCATAAAGTGCTCTAAGTTTTCTTTTGTAATCCCATTCACAATATTCTCCTTCCAACTGTATTCCTTTGTTTTCTTCTCCCTTTTCACTCTCTCTTTTAATATATTATTTTAACTTCAATCCCCTCCTTAATTTCTTCTCCCAATAATATTCTCTGCATTTAAAATATATAAATATACATAAAAAGTAGAGGAAAAATTATAAATAAATAAGTCAATCTTAAAATAATTATATTATAGATAATAAAAAAAATATTAGTGTAAATCTGACACACAAGAAAACTTACACCAATTCTTGTGCTCTAATGGCACATTAACCAAATTAAGAATATTAATAAATATAGTAACATATATACCTTGCTTGTGACCTCATAATTTGGCATGAAACTGACTTAGGTCTCTTTTGGCAATCAGGTTAAAAGCTAGTTTATTTTTTAAATCTCATCACTTTTATACTTTTTTCCATTTTTTTTAAAAAAAAAAGCCAAAAAAAGATTGGTAAAAGCCACAATAATATTTTGTGTACTTTAATATTATTATGGATAAATCACTCCTACTTCTTCCAAAATTTAGAAAAAATATAGTATGTCCCACAAAATTGGTACAATTATATTAGACTTTTTAAAAAATTTAATTCACATAACACTTCACATTTGTCATTATAAATTTATTACTCATATATATATATATATATATATGAAAGAATGATATTGTCAATTCTTTTATATTGAATTGTATAATTCATGTTGTATATTTTTGTGTATTCTCTCATCTAAATTATTGCCGATCTATTTTTATTCTTATTAAAAATCTGTTAATATAATTATATCAAAATTATATAGTTTATTGTATTTTATTTGTTTATTTTTTTTCAAAATTCTAATTATTATTGCAAACTCTGCCAACTTTCTTCCTCAAATTCATCGTACTATTATAACATTTTTTTTTTTAATAAAAAGAAGAATACTTTGTTTCACACAGAAGCCCCAACATCATAAACCCATTTAGCTCCATCCATGCTACTCCATTGCAGATAAACAGAGTCCACCACCACCACCCACCACCACCACGGCATGGCCGGCGGAGACGCCGCAGTCGCAGGCGACGCCACCCAGGCTCCCCTCCGCTTGGTTCGCGACGTTGCACGGCTATCCTTGGCCGGGTTCGGAGGCGCCTTCAAGAGGGACTGTACAGATCTAGCACGAAGGGTCGCTCTTTTGGGTCATTTGCTTGAAGAAATTAGGGACTTTAAGGATTCAGATGTTGTTGCTTCTTCGTCCTCCAAATCTTCTAGTTTCTTGTCTGATTTCACTGTGGCACTTCAGGCTGCCAAGCGTCTCCTCTCTGCTGCCTCCAACTTTGATTCCAAGATCTCCTCTGTAAGAACTAATTTAACTAAATTATGTTTATATGTTCTTCTATACATGAATTTGGATGTGGGTAATATGCATTTTGTGATTGAATTTGAAGGACAATCATGGGTTACTCTCTGTTTTTGAGTTTGCTGAATTTTGGTTTTACCATTGATTTGGATTGTGAGTTTTGGTTTGCAATGACCAAGCTGATTAGATAGTTCTCAATCTAATCCACCAATATAAGTTTTTATTTTGAACATATTGACATCTCAATTCCATTTCTTATTTTGCAAATTTTTTAGAAAGAGTTATTGCATGGCATTGTGGTGGTGTATGGAGAATAACCCATGTTTAGCTAGCTAAATTAGCTAATTTGTCTTAATTTTGGCCAACATTACTTGGTGGCTTTTGCAAATTCATATATTGATTTAGGCAAATGCATTGTGTTGTTGACAATGATCAATTATAATTGGGTCTTCTTGCACAAAGTGAAGTTGTTTGATCTTCCTATCCTTTATTTGTCCTAAATTTATGCTTGATCTAGTTATCATCAAACCACTTTTGCATTCAATTGCTGGATTCAATTCATTCAGTTATTATTATATTTGCATGCTTTTCGCAATTCAGCCACTGCTTACCCCAACTGTAAGAGGTACATGGATCTGTGTTCTCCAACTGCATCTCTGTAAGACCATATCCTTGGTGGAATCTAAGGAATTCATGCCCTTTTTTGTTATTTTTCGCCTTCATCTTGTCCTTTTGATTCCTCAAACTTTGTTCTAAATTTCTCCTCCAAACTGAGATATTGATCTATTTTTGTTGCAACTTCTTGCAAGTGGCAAACCATCATAGCTGAGTTTTTCTCATCTCATAAAATTCTTGATTCAATTCATGTGTGATGTTTTTGGTTGCCTAGTGTAGGTGACAAATATTTTATGAAAACATCATTAGTTATTAGACCACAATAATCCATAATCCAGGAGGATCTATGACTTGTGCTATTAGAGCACACGCTGATCGAATGTCATTACCTGAAAGATATTTACGTCCCTTGTATTTCATTAACTTATTTATTTATTTGATGTGCATATATGAGTGTATTAGTTTTTAAAATGGTTACAATCAGATTTTCCGTAGTAAATTTGAAATTAATGCCTACCATTTTGGAGATTGTGAAGCATACCATTCATTTTGTTTAGTAATTACCCACAAATGTAAAACAGCTGCAGTTTCAATTGGTTTGTTAGTTGTAAAACATAAAACTTAATGTTGATGAAATTCTTTTGGGTCGTGCTATTCTCAAATTATTGTTGCATGGCCGTCTAAATTCTACTTTTTTTTTTCTTCTTCTTCTTTTAAGGATGGTTCTGCCAAGAAGATTGCCTTTCAATTTCAATGTGTGACATGGAAGTTAGAGAACACATTGGGAAACCTAGCATATGATCAGTTTGACATCTCAGAGGAAGTTCAGGAGCAGGTAAGATTTTAGTTCTGCATGATATTTTCTGACTTGGCTGAATTCAACACTAGGTAATGTTTTTTCTGATTTTCTCTTTCTAGGTTGAATTAGTGAAAACACAGTTGAGAAGAGCCACTGAAAGATATGGAGGGCCTCTAAGTTCAACAATATTATCACGTGCCTTATCCCAGCCACTAGACAAAGAAATCGATCTGCAACCACTTAGCCGTAAGGTAATGGGAAGTTTGCATGTAGAGAATATAGGTAATATTGATCATGAAGTTCAAATGAAGGTTGGTTCTGCTCCAAACGGCAATGGTTCACAAGGTCATAATACACATCAAACAAATCTTGAATCAGAAAGACCAAGGGACTCATCTGCATCATCTGAGGAGTGTCAACAAAATAATTTTGATGCGACCAGAAATCATCAAGAGTATAAAAAGCCTGATTCTCCTGTAATTCCTGATGATTTCCTTTGCCCAATATCTCTAGAACTGATGAGGGATCCTGCTATTGTTGCCACAGGACAGGTATATGTTGACATGGTGTTGTTTAAGAATTTTTAAAAGCTCAGCCATCTTTGTTATGCTTTCCTTCTAATTTTATCTGCCCCTTGATTTTACAGACATATGAGAGATCTTACATACAGAGATGGATAGATTGTGGCAACACAACATGCCCAAAAACTCAGCAAAAACTCCAAAATCTCACGCTTACCCCAAATTATGTTTTGAGAAGTCTAATTACTCAGTGGTGTGTCGAGCACAATATTGAGGGTCAAATGGCATTGGCAAATGGGCGGATAAAGAAGAGTGATGGATCATTCCGTGATGTTAGTGGGGACATAGCAGCCATTCAAGCACTTGTCCGCAATCTCTCAAGCCAATCCACTGAAAAACGCAGAGTGGCAGTGGCCAAAATCCGATCACTGTCCAAAAGAAGCACAGATAATAGGATAATAATGGCAGAGGCAGGAGCTATTCCGGTGCTGGTTAACCTATTAACAGCAGACGATGGTTTAACACAAGAAAATGCCGTCACTTCGATTCTCAACCTCTCTATATATGAAAACAACAAAGGACTCATAATGCTTGCCAATGCCATTCCATCCATTGTCCAAGTGCTTAGAGCTGGAAGCATGGAAGCAAGAGAGAATGCAGCAGCGACCCTTTTTAGTTTGTCACTTGCTGATGAAAACAAAATAATAATCGGTGCATCGGAAGCAATACCCGCTTTGGTAGAATTGCTCCAAAATGGAAGCGCAAGAGGGAAGAAAGATGCGGCAACAGCACTGTTTAATTTATGTATTTACCAAGGAAACAAGGGCAGAGCTGTGAGGGCGGGGATTGTCACAGAGTTACTGAACATGCTGACTGATTTGAGTAATTGCATGGTTGATGAAGCTCTGACTATACTATCGGTTCTTGCTAGTCACCCAGAGGCTAAGATATCCATTGTAAAAGCTAGCACCATACCCATCTTGATTGATCTTTTGAGGACAGGTTTGCCACGTAACAAAGAGAACGCAGCCTCCATTTTACTTTCCTTGTGCAAGAGAGATAATGAGAATCTTTCTTGTATAAGTAGGCTTGGTGCTGTAATACCTCTGACTGAGCTTGCCAATAGTGGGACTGATAGGGCCAAGCGAAAGGCTACGTCATTGTTGGAGCATCTTCGGAAGTTGCAGCAGGTCTAACAGGTGTAGTAGCACTGGAAAACTAATTATTACTTGTTTGGGTTTTTTTTTTTTTTGTTGGGTTATTTCTTCTTCTTCTTCTTCCCCCTTTTCTGACCATTAATGTTAGCCGATTCCTTTTGGGTGTGAAAACTAAGGATACAAGCATGAGAATACAAGCATATTCTCGTAGCTTATTGTGTATTCTTTACAAAGTGTGATGGACTTCATTCATTCTGTTGTTTTGAAATTTTTTACTGAAGATTCTTTCATCTCCACTCTGCTCTGTTGGAGGGATGAAAATAAACATGTTCCGAAAATTATTGAGATATTTTGAACATAAAAAAAGAAGAAGAATTATGTCTTTTTTCTTACCAATTCTATGATCTGTGCTGCTAATTTCAGTATGTGGTTAAAATCCAAACCATTGGCTAATAATTTATGACATTTTGTTTCTTGAGTGCATATTGAAACATCACATAAACTGCAGACATTGTGGCTGTCCTGTTGTTAGATTGTGTAAGACTTGAAAGTGAGTTTGGGAAACTTATAGTATTCTTAGCGGATTACTTATATTTTACCTTAAAATATTATTAAAAAATTCATTCCATATTTGAAGAATTATTTTTTCATCTACTTCTCTCAACAGATTCTCTATTATTTCTCTATTCTATTAACAAACTCTTTATTTTTTCTCTATTCTATTAAAATATAATTTTTAATTATAAATTAAAAAAAATAAAAATCATAAATGTGTACTATAGTGCCTAAAAAAAATTATAAAAAAAAAAAGAAAAAAAAATTATAAGGGTGCAACAGTGACTCTCTACAAAAAAATGTTTAAGGGTTCTGTTGGTAGTGTATAGGAAGCCATCAATCCCTTAAAATAGGTAAGGAGAGGGTTTAGGGGTTCTCCTACTGATGCTCTTTACTTATATTTTATTCTAAAATATTATTAAAAAATTCATTCCTTATTTTAGGAATCACTTTTTCATGTACTTTTTTCAAGACTCTCTATTTTTTTTGTATTCGATTAACAAACTCTATATTCTTTCTCTATTCTATTAAAATATAATTTTTCATTATAAATTTTAAAAAAATAAAAATCATAAATGTGTACTACAGTCCCTAAATAAAGCAAAGCAAATCAAAATATATGTATATATATGTAAAGGTACTACAGTGACTCCCTACACTTTAGCAATTCTTATTTTAGGGGAGTATTTAAAGAGCTGCTAGAAGTTTATAGAGGTCATCAAACCTCTTAAAATAGGTAAGAAGGTGATATAAGAGTTCTATTAGAAAAGCTCTTAGCGGATGATTTGTCTTTTTGATTTAATCAAAAAATTACATAAATTTCATTTGAAATTCTATATGCTTACAAATCGGAGACTCAAAGGCTTCATCGGTCATACATATGTTTCATGGGAAGGTTGTGAATTTCATTGGTCATACATACATTTTATAATTGTTGAATTCAATCTTCCTTCAAATTTATTAGGGAAAAATAAATATAATGAAATAGTAGAAGATTTTTGCTCTTTTTCTTTTTTGAATAAATAAATGAATGAACAAACACGCACTTTGTTGGTGTTTGTAATCCTTGTGTTCGAAGCTTTACCCTGATCAAATGTAATACATAGATTCAGCCATTCCAATTTTATCATAGGATGTAGGATTTGCAGTCTAAGACTGTGTTTCATTGAAAGATTTGATAAGAAAAATGAAAATACAAATAAAAATAAAACAAAAAAACAAAAAAATTGATAAGATTCGAATTTTAAGTTGTGTTTGGTTGAATTGAAAAATTGAGAGAAAAAAAAAGTCATGAATCCAACAAACAAAAAGTGAAATTATATTTTTCTCCTATTTTATTTTTTCTTATATTTTTCATTATAATCAAACAAAAAGTAAGATGAATTTCTTTTCTATTTTTTTTTTGGTCATTTCTCTCATCCTAACTTTTCAACCAAATATAACAGTGGGATGTAGTATTTTCACAGCTTCACATTACAATGATGTGATTGAGATGGATGTGGATATAGTGACCATTGCTGTGGATTAGCATTTTCCTTTTTGACAATTTTTGGTTTGCATGATGACAAGGATTGACAAAATGTTATAATTTTGAAATTTTAGTTAAGTTGTGCGAACTTTTATGTAATTCCTATTTATTTGTACCCCATTCTCTTGGGATTCAATGATTCCCTATAGTCATGTCGTGGTGGATAGCCTGTATAGAATATAGACCATTTTAGTACGAGAAATCTATACTATATACATAATCTAATATAGTGGTTTTATCAAAAATTTGTAAATATTCATTCTTAAATTTTTATAATTTTAAAATTCTTTCTTTCTTACGTGACAACCCTCTTTGATTGTCTTTCGTGTTTTCTATTTTCTTCAATTTTCTATTTGTTTGATTAATTAAAATGAAAATTAATTTCATGGCTTATGGATAAAGATTTGAATTTCAAAATTCATACATATAGATAAACATATAAAAACTGATAAATAATTTATGAAAATTAATTTCATGGTATACAGATAAAAATAAAAATTAAATAATTAATTTCATAACTTATAGATAATTTAAAATTTCTTCCCATAAATAAGCATATAAAAATTGATAAATAATTTATAAAAATTAATTTCATGGCCTACTGATAAAAATAAAGGTTAAAAAATTGATTTAAAAAAAAATTACTCATGTTTTTTGCCCTTCATTTTGTACTTTAATTAATTTCATTATAAATAAACATATAAAAAAATCATAAATAATTTATGAAAATTTATTTCATGACATTTAGATAAAGATAAAAATTATTTGAAAAATAATAATTTCATGACTTATAGATAAATAAACATATAAGAATTGATAAATAATTTATAAAAATTAATATCGTGGTCTACAGATAAAGATAAAGATTAACTAATTGATTTACAAAAAAAAATTAAAATAATAAAATTTAGATAAATATATGATTTGTTAATCTATATCTATCAAAAACATATCTATCTAAATATTTATTTTGGTTTACTTATATTTTTTTTCTCCTTTTATCACATATTATATTTTTTTATTTTGAATTTTTTATCTTGTGAAATACTCTTATCTATAACTTCTTATCTCCTCTTAACCTACTCATCATCATTTTTATTATTTGTTATTATCTACCAAGTGATAAAGATATATATATAAAAAAAAAGAATGGTTGGCTATGAATAAGAAGAGTATTAATAATTAAATAATAAAAGCTGTATGGGAGAAGGCAATACAAAAATCTCACAAAGTTATTTTCCGTCACTATATTTATTCAAGGTAATAATTTGATATTCTTTCTTTTAATTTTTAAAAATAGTTTACATTAGATCATTGCTATGTGTTTTTTCTTTTTCTTTCTTTTTATTTTTTTATAAGATTGTCATTTTTATAGTATTTCTTCAATCCCATCTCTAAATTTTCGCTATGAAATTTCTATTTTTTTAATAACAAAGTTTAGAACTAATTTCTTATCAAATTTGTTTTCTTGGTGCTTATTTTATTGAAAGATTGAGATGAGTAAAACTTTCATATGATATATGAAATTAATGAATATAATACAAAGATGGTAGAGAAATACTACATATTTGTCGATATCTCTCTTTTATTATTAGTTGATTTATTAGATTATATTATCAATTTAAAGCCCATATGATTTAATTCAATGTCCATGACTTTAGTTACATTCGACCATTTTGTTGTTGAGTAACCTATATAATTTTTTTTTTTGGATATATAATGATTAAAGCTATCATTTGTTATATTTCTTCAAATACAATTCAAATAATTTGTCATCATTTTTTTTTTATAAATAAAATGGATTAAACTATTTTCTTATATAATTTTTATAATCCTACGAAATTCTTATCTTGAATTTTTTTTTTTTAAATGTTGTAGAAACTATGCAAGTATTATTCAAGTTATGGAGAATGATTACTTACAAATTATAATTAAAAGCTGAGATTTATTCATAATTTGCTCCTAAAATAATAATATAAATCATTGATTTAAAATAAGTAAATTTATGATAACTTATAAAATTTATTTCTTTTAATGCTTTGTTTTTGTTTTTGTTTTTTTTGCATGACACTATAGTCTGATACAAATTATTTATGTTATCAAGTGATTATAATACTATTATCCCAACAATCTTTATAATTAACAATTTTTTATGTATATCAAATTTTTATTGTGAAATTTTGCAGATTAATTATTGTTAACATCAACCAAGATGGCCTAACATCATGACTTGCTGCTATTAAAATATAATTCAAGATTAGAATAATTTATATATCACACAAAATGTATATAGCTTATTTTTCGGTGCATCGCACGGGTTACCGCTAGTAAGAATATGAACAAAATGTTATCAATTTTTGTATTAGAACTATTAGGATCAAATTAGCATAAGAAGTAAATTACATGGATTGTGGGTATGTTATATTTGGATCTTGGATTTATGGGGTTGGTTTTGTTTGGTTCTCAGAATTTATTTTTTGAATTCTTTTTAGAGAAATAATAAATAAAAAGCACTCATCTTTTTTATATAATTTTATATTTGTCAAATTAATTTCTATTTTTTAAAAAAAGAACTCATAAAATTGATTCTGGTCTTAAATTTTGAAACATTTTAAATTATGTTTAAATTTTGAATTTGTGGATTAAAACCGATAGTGACTCTAGTTTTGTTGGTAAAATGTCTTTGTTTTTGGGGTCGGTAAGCAGTGTGTGAAACATGAATTTATTAAACTTTACAGGTTGAAGACGCCTGTAACAAGAATAATGACAAGCTAGCAGTCCAATTGAACACCACCTCAAAATTTGCTCAGTAAGTACAAAAGCAAAAAGTGGAAAAAGTTGAAACATTATTATTATTATTAAAGATTGTCTGCATAAAACAACTTAGTCGGTAAGTGTAATATGAAACATATGACCTTAAGAGCCGTTTGTTTGCTGCTCTAGCCCTCCGGATTGGACTAAGAGTGATGAACAATGAATAAACATCATATTTATTTTGTTTGTAGAGATCCGGATTTATAATTTCTTCCGAGTATGAAAGGTTCTGGCTGAGTTGATTATGAGTTTGGTTGAGACTATGGTATTAAAAAATAATTCATTCGGCTTAAGAACATCTTGAATAGTAATAGGTATTTTATTTATTTAACTATTATAATAAAGTATACATTTTATTTTGTCTATCAACTGTTTCATAACTATTTATACAAATATTATTAATTTTATAGAATGTCACATCAGCAACAATGATAGAAGGAAATAATCCTAATGATTAAATACATTTTGCCTAGCCTTGAATGCTATGTATATATAACTAGTTAATGTGAGTTGAACTAAAATACCTAATTATATCTCTAGTGTATTGGAGTTGAAAAAAATGAATTATACTAAGCATTTTAACTAACAAACATTATATGCCTAGTGAGTTAGAGATGCTCGGTGTTATCGGTCGTTCAGCTGGAAGGGTTACAAGTGCAATTTTTTATTTATTTATTTTTGTATACATATTAGGCAGTGCATTTTGAAATAATGTTATTTAGAGCTAGTTTGGGAAGGGAGGGTTTGAGCTTTTTTGACTAAAATAGTCATAAAAAAAAAAATCAATTTTTTATTTAATAAGACAAAATATCACATCCAATTCACAATCATTACATTCTTTCTCTCACAAAAAATCAAAAAGTCCTTCCAAAACGAGACTTTTTAATCCCAGACTAAAAAAGTTAAAAAACCAACTCACTTTCTAAACGAACCCTTAATAACTTATATTTTTATTATTATATTATTTCTCTCATAAAAAGTTAAAAAAATTAAAAATTTATCTCAATTTTTTTTTTTAATTTCAAATTAAAATAATTAAAAAAATTAAAAAATTAAAGAATCATCCCACTTCCTAAACGAAGGGGACATAAGTTTGTTGCCGGCTGACTTCTTGTTGTCCCTGTTGAACAGTAAGCAAGCCCATCAACCTTTACATATATTAAGAAGAAAAACAGAGAAAAAGCTGTTAAGTTGAAAAAGACTTTGATACTTTTGGTGCAGTTTATTTTGAATTAAAAATTAATAATTTAAAAAATAAAAGTTAAAAGTTTCTCTTAATTATATTTTGAAAATTAATTTTATTTTTAAATTTATTTAAATTATTTTTATTTAATAAATTATAAGTAAAAGTTACGTTAAACAATTTAGTACAGAAATAAAAAAAAAAAACTATAAGCACCTTACATAAACTGTACAAATATTTTTTTTTGTCTTTAGTGAATCTTTTTAAAAAAATTATTTTTATTTTTAAAACCATCTTTACAAGATCAATTTGAAAAGTAATAAATTTTGACATAATTTTTAAAACAAATCACTAAAAATAAATTTAAAAAAAAGTAACTTTTTAGAATGTCAAAAACACCTCAGCCGTTTGTTTGTTTGTTTTTTTTTTTTCATTTACGAGAAACAACATGATCATAAAAACAAGGCTCAAAAGTGTTCGTCACTGCAAAACTCTAGGCTTGTAATCAAATGAAGTTGCTTCTAAAATGGAAACTACCCAAGAAAGATTCCACCTCTTGGCTCCTTTTGGTGGGTTTAAGAGAGGTTTTTACGGTTGGATATGTTATTTTGGACCCCTTTTTTTTTTTTTTTTTGGACGTAAAACAAAATGTTAATCAGAAATGTTTTATATGATAAACAAAATTTATATTTAAGCTTTTTTAAATGGGAAACACTTTTTCCTTCTGAAATATAAAAAATATTTTTTTAAATAATATTACTAACACTACTACTGCCGTTACCACTACCATTGTGGACATCACCATCCCTAACTACTACCACTACTGCAACCATGGGATTCCAACCAAACAAAAGAAGATTTTTTTTTTAAGACATTTTTTGAAAAATATTTTTTCTTATATATACATATATGCAGGGCCGGTCTTAAGATTTAGGGAGTCCAAGGCGAATTTCGAAAATGAGACCCTCTTACATTGAAAAAAAAGAATTTATAAATAAAACAATAAGTTACAACTTTTTTATTTGTTTATAGTCACAAAAAAATTTACTTGCACATATAATCATTAAAATTATAAATAAAAATTTACTTTCGTATATTAAGATAGGAATCAATCATTACAAATACTTAAAAAAAATAAAAATCTAATCTTGTTGCTTTTTTTTGAGCTCCATGTTCTGTTGGGCCTATAGTATTTGGACCTTTTTTTTTTATATCTAAAATACAAAATTATATTTGGGGGCTCCTATTTTTAGCCCAAATTTGGGGGCCCAAAGTGCAAGCCTCTCTTGCTTGCCCTCAGGGCTGCCCTGCATATATGGATAAATTACACTTTGTCTTCTTCATGTTTGGCTATTTTCCTACTTTGACTCTTAATTTTTAATTTTTTTTTTATTTTTTACTTAGGCACTTGATGTTTTAAGTTTTTCTCAATTTACTTTTAAAGCTAATTTACGTCTAAAATTAGGTAGAAAATGACAAATTGATAATCATGTGATGTAAAAATATTTTATTATATATAACTCATATTTCTTACACAAACTCAAACCTCAATACAATAATATATATTTTTTATATTATGTGGCAATGAACGTGATATTTTTTATTTAATTTTGAACAAAAAAGAACTTTAAAAGTAAACTAGGAAAAATTTAAAATGAAGGGCTAAAGTGAAAAAAAAAATTTAAGGCCAAAGTGGAAAAATGGTCATGCATAAAGGATTGTTTTGACAACTTAGCTAAAAATTGACTTTTGGCTTTTTTAGGTCACATTACTTCTCTATTTTTTTTTTATACTTTTATTTTTTTTTTAAAAAAGTAAAAAAAAAATTAAAATTCTCAAAACAAATCTAAAGTATAATTTACCCTATATATTGAAACAAATGGAGTGTTAGATTTCTATAATTTCTTTTTTCTTTTTTTCCTTTTTTTTTTTTGGTACAAAGGTTTTGCCAATTATGCTAGGCCAAATGATTTTGGATTTCATGTTTTTTTATTTGCCAGTTATTTGTCTTGCATTGCTTCACTAACTCACTTAAATCTAATCTGCCGTTTGGCAAGTGAGTTGGGTTTGGGGTAGGACTAAAAAATATAAAAAGATAAAATAGATTAAATAAATTAATAAGATAAAATGTCACATTCAAAACATAATTATTTTATTTTTTTCTCACAAAAAAAATAAAAAAAAAGTCAAACGAAACTAATTGGTGGTGTTTGGCAAGTGGTTTTGGGGCTAAAATAGCCACAAAAAACAAAATAGACTATTTTAGCCATAACAAACAAAACATCAAACTCATAATCATTACACTCTTCTCTCACAAAAAAAGTCAAAAAGTTCTTTCCAAACTAAACTTTTTAGCCTAAGTTAAAATAACAAAAAAAATAAAAAAGACAACCCACTTTTCAAACGGAAAAGTCAAGCTCAAAAAATTCTTACAGACGAATCCTAAACGCCATATAGTTAAGAACTATCTATACTTATTATCAATTGAATTTTTGTTATATTTCACAAAATTTTAACATGATATTAAACTTAATGTGTATCCGAGGTCTATTTCTATGGTTTCCACAAGAGGCAAATTTTTTTTTTTTTTTTTTTTTATCAACAAAATTTTTTTTTTATTGATGATAAAACATACTTTACATATGAAATTACATCAATAAAAGAGGAAGAGCACAAAGCATTATAATAAACTACCCAATTTCAACTAGATTAACACCGAATAAAAAACTCAATCATCTGCAAGCCCAACCACAAAAATTGGTGAAAAACCAAACCCAGCAAGAAAACCCCCCAATGAATCCATTCCTAATCTACCGTCTTTTGGGATCAACGTATGACCAAACACCCCTTTGAACTTTGGAACTCCACCCAGCAACCATCAGCAACAGTGACCAAAACACAAAACATAAAAAACACAACAAAACAGAAACAACCAAAAACCACCCCACCTGCAGCAGCAAAATCAACCGAGCAGAGCAAAAACAACCGCCGCAAAAACAGAACACACAAGCAGCAAAAGCAGCAAGAAACTCAGCAATAGCAACAAACCACCAGCAAAACAACAACTCAGTAGGGCCTGACACAAGAGGCAAAACTTAAAAGCATCTTCAATGTCAAATATTAAATTTGACATATCATTACCAAATTTTAATTATGTTAGAATATAAAAATGTTAAAATTGGACAATTTTGCTCCACTACTTACGGCTTTTTTAGCATTATCATCATCCCATCTTTTCAATCATGGTTGGATGGCTATAAAATACATCTAATTATTGATAGCAATATTCAAATTTCATAATATGTCAAAACTTGCACCGAATTTTGTACAAAAGATAGCAATATAAAAATTTAGCAACTTCAATTATAGTTCTATTAAAATACTCAATAGTTATAATATAATTATGACAGTTCAAATAACAAATAAATACCCATTAAAGCTCTTATATGGAGTTTTCAGAGCCATATAGTAAATATTTATTTTAAATGCACACAATCAAATACAATCCTCTTAGATTATAGGAGACACATTCAATGAATCTAATGGGAAACAGCAATGTTACATATCATAAAAAATCTTTCATAAAAATAATCATAAAAATTTTGTGACCCTTAGATTACACTTAGAATAAAGTACTACACACTAATCAAGCTAATCCAAGAATCATAAATTTTTCATGATCATTTTCATGAAAAAATTTTCATGATCTTTAACTTTTCCCAATATGAAATAGTAATGTTAGAAACACAGAAACCAAACAAGAGGTTTTGTCTAATTAAACTTACATAATGTGAAAGGGTTGTGTGCATCAAAATTATTCTATAGTAAAAGATTAGGAAAGGGTCCACGACACATGGAAATACTTTTCATACCAAAAATATAAAATAAAAAATAAAAAAATACAAAGAAGAATTAGTCAGTGATGAAATTTGTTAATTTCAAAATTCGCAACAAGTCAAAACACTAATTAACAACATTATTGTAAATGGCATCCCAACAACCCAAGTCTTGAATCCACACCGCGATTAACGTAAGTCACTTTCTATTGAAAAAAACCAAAAAAATAAAATAAAAATAATAATAATAAAAACACACATGATTAATGTAATAATGATGTAATCATAATTCTTGGATTCTCGCTCTCTCTCTCTCTCCTCCTCACATCGCGGGCTTTCGTAGCATTTCATCAAATTTCAAACGTTGAACGCATGAAGCAAGGTTTCAACATAAAATTATATGCATATATTGAAACCGAAAAAACCAAGAAGAGTATATGGTGTGGGTACTACACGTATATTGTATATCCCAAGAAGAAGATGATAGAGGTGCCTTTTTGGACTTGGACATAATTTTGAAAACTCATTTTTGACATTACATTGACGGAAATGCTATTTACTATATGCAGTTTTACAACAGAATTTATGTTACGGTTAAATTTTTTTTAGACTTATTTGTGTAGACTATTCATTAAAAAAATTAGATTCATCTGACAATCTTAGTCAAATGATTATATTATTATATTTTTGGTTCGTGAGGATAGACAATAAATATAACTTTAAAAATAGACTATTATTTTTTTTAATGTTTTTTTTATTTGAAATGGATAATTTTTTTTTAATGATGAAATCATAAAGTTATGGTTATTAAATCAATCCAATTATTTTATGAATGTTCTACAGATAAGGATCTAAAAGATGAATGTCACGATACTACATTAGAACATAATAAGCTCTGACTTGTGAATAATACTCTTGGGCAAAGTTTCTTTGAAAACTAATTTTTAAGGATGAGTTGTACTCTTATCATTTGCAGGCAGAGCTAACCATCATGTTACGTATAAGATCATGCACGTCTATGCGAGTATGGAATCATGTTAGCGTAGCTTGTGTGTATAATCCCACTTCAATACATAAAAGAGGCACACAATAGGCTTGGACTTGTAAATATGAATTTGTTTCCTTTAACAAACATGTTTGAAGCTAAAAATAATTTTGCAACTTATTATTCAAAATTTCGCAACTTATTATTCAAATATTTTTAAGCTAAAAATCTAAAATGATCAAACTTGAGTTTAACTCGAGTAGTTACCTTTCAATTTCTCTAGAAAGGGTTTGGGGTTCGACTTTACAATAAAAAATAAATTGAACATCCAATTATACTAACCTAAATTACTATCTCTTTATCAATCTATTAAAGGTTCGTCTAGAAATTGATTATTTTAATAACTTTTTAAATTCTTATAAAAAGACATGTAAAAAATTAAGAAAGTAATGTGACAAATTATAATAATTTTTTTGACTAAAATAACCTGCAAATGAGGCCTAAGTGCCAAAAAAAATCTAAACACTAAAAATCTCAAAAGTGTAGCTAAACTGTTGAAACAAAAGAAAAATGTCAATCTTGAATAGCAAGCAAAAGGGTAACATGCGCTTTTTGTTTTTGTCAAACAGCTTGCTCATTTTCAAAATTTGCAATCTTTCTTTGACCCCGTAATCCCTATCAACAACTACTACCCCTACTAACCATAAATCTATATGTCCTTTTCTCACACCAACCAACCAACAATCTCATATGTGTCTTTTTTTAACTCAGCATATAAAGAGGCACCAAAAGGATACTATATAATACAATACGCACCAAAATAATAACAAGAGAGAGCTCATTGTGTTTGCCTCACTAGAAACTATACACAAAATGGGCAACACATTAGGAGGGAAAAAGACCACAAAAGTTATGAAAATAAATGGAGAGACATTCAAGTTTAAAACACCAGTGCAAGCTGAGGAGGTACTAAAGGACCATCCAGGGCATGTTTTGTTAGAATCCGAGGCGGTGAAGCATTTTGGCATTCGAGCAAAGCCATTAGAGCAATGGCAAGAGCTGAGGCCAAAGAGGCTTTATTTTCTTGTGGAGTTGCCTGAGTTTCCTGAAGAGAAGAAGCCGAGAAGAGTTCGATCATTGGGGATAAACATGAGTGCTAAGGACCGGTTGGAGAGTTTGATGCTGTCGAGGAGGTCGGTTTCTGATCTGACGATCATGAAACCGACCAGCATTGTGATGGATGAGAGGAAAGAGAGGTCGGAGAACGGGGCGGTGAGGTTGAAATTAAGGGTTCCCAAGGCTGAGGTGGCTAGGATGATGATGGAGAGTAAAGATGAGGCTGAGGCGGCGGAGAAGATTTTGGGTCTTTGCATGGCAAACAAGGTGACTGGCGATGTCGGTGGTGGTGGTGGTGGTGGTGGTGCACCACCCATGTGCAGCTCAATGTTGCACCACCAACAAGTGCATTGCATGGGTGGTCATGAAAGAGTAGTCAAGGATGGTTGCAAGGCACGCAAGGTATATGTTTTTTTTCTGCTTAAGATATTGATCCATATTTCATGGTTATGTTCATTGTCCTTTTGGCATTCTGCTGCCATTACCAATCTTGAGCTCATTATTTTCCATGAAGAAGTTGTGAAGCATGAAACAAACCATAAAAATGCCAAAAGATGACAAGAATGACTACTGGTAGAATTCGAATCTCATTGATTATTAAAAAATAAGAAAGTTTTAGAACAAAAACTATCTTTGGATGTCCCACTAAATAGTCCCTTCCCCCCCTAAGGAGGTGAGAAGAATGACCACTGGTACTCTATCTGAAGTTATAATGCCTTTTAATTAACAAGAGCCATGCCACATATGTGGTGTTTGGAGTCCTTCATTTACCCATTTGGTAGGTCTGATTGATGCAGTTATCCTAATTAATTGTTCCCAATATAAATAAATAAAAAAATAAATAGAAAATCAGCAAAAAATCCTATCTCTAGACACCTTGAAATAAAATTGTAAAATAGTAATATTGGCAGAGCAAAGTCAGGATCTAAAAATGAAAGCATAATTAGTCTATGAAAATAAACGTTAACACACACATATATATATTAAATTTGAAAATGATGGAAAACAATTCACCAAAAAAGATATTATGAATTCATATCAAGTGTACATTCAAAACAATATATTTTTAGGCATTTTTCTCAACTTAAAATAATACTTAGGCCTCATTTGAAAAGTTAGCTATTTTAATAGATTATTTTAGCTTTTGATTATTTTAGTAGGCTAAAATATTTGTATTTAAAAAGAGAGTTAGATTTTTTTATAGTTGGATGTGATGTTTATAAGAGAAAAAGTGATATGATTATGAGTTTAATGTTACATTTTATTTTATTAACTATTTTAGCTTATTTTGTCTATTTTGTAGATTTTAGCCAAAAAAGGCAATTTTTGGTTTTCCAAACAAAACATTAATGTAGGCCTAACCACTATGATTCTTGTAAGGGTTTAGTCTCATAGGAAAATTGATGCTTTGAAAGGATAGGGAGGCCAAATCCTTTAAATACTAATCTAATAACTGGCTTTTGTGAATCAAAAAATAAAATAAATCGTTAGCGGCATTAAATATTTAAAAAAAAATCTATTTTTTTTTTTTTTTAGAAAAAATTGAGATCATGAAATGAGGATAAAAGTATACGATTGACTAAAAAATAAAGAAATAAAGAGAAATATAAACTTTGTTTTTCCAATTTTTGTGACCTACCTTAGACTTTTTCCTCATTTCACATGCATAACCAACAAAGTTAGGCACTTATTTTGACCATGAAAATTTATTGTCACAAGTATAATATGTTTCATGACTATTATGTTCAAATTGTGTCTCTTTCATTCATTCAAGGCAATATGTTTACATGTATTTGTCTACATATATGTTCTTATTTGGCCGAACAGAACCGACCAATTTATGTCCGAAAAGTAGAGAATCAATCTCCTACACTGCCCTCTACCGCGCTGCCCTTTAGGCTTCCAACCGTACGGCTTATTCCATCACTTTATTCTCCTATATACTTATTTATACAATTTTTTAATACATATTTTTTCATAAAAAGTCAAAAAGTTAATCCAAACATTCATATTTTTTCTCAACTTTTTAGTGTAAAAAGACAAAAAGTGCACTTATTTAGGACACCCCAAACAACCTTAAGTGTTATCTCTAAATGCTTTTACCTACCATTGTTTCTTGAAGGTGACATTTCTTCCCATGCATATGTGCTCACCAAACCATTCAACCCATACACAAATCACATAAAATTGCATTTTACTTTCGTTTTCTCATTTTCCTTTGTCGAACATTCCTACTAATACATTCCTATCAAAATTAAATAAATAAATCTTAAGAATACTATTCTTCCAAGACTATGGCCTAGTAAAACAACCGAAAAAACCTTGACTATATACACCAATCAAATTTTATCCCTACAGGCCATTTCATGATGTTCTTGAAACAGTAGATAATTTCAACTAGAGATGAATCAAGCTATGAAATTTAATTATTCCTTTATTGTCTCTCTTTTTCTCCTAAATGTGGTATGAGAGATTCGACTAAAAATATTCTTGTTCTGATCGTGTTTTTTTTGTTTTTTTGCTTTCAGAAGCGAGTTGGTTTTATGCCGATCAACGAAGGAGAAATCCAAGTAGCAGTGGCATCATAAAAGAAAACAGCACAAGTTTCCCAATAAATCGAAGTTATATATGCTCTATGATTTACTTCTTCTCCCTAAATTTACAAGTGGAGTTCTCTAGCAATATTTAGATTGTATTTGGATTTTGAAATTTTGAATAGGAGTTTGTGAAGCGAAAGGAAAAATGATAGAACAGTAATAAAAACTTAGCTTCTATTTTGATTATTTTTCTCTCTTTTTCTCTTTTCCCTCTACAAATTTCTTCTAAAATCCAAGATTCGAAACAAAACCTTCATTGACCCATGTTCCTTTTTGAATATATTTGGATGTATCAAAGGTGTTTTTGAGATGTTGAGAGTTAGAGATATAAAATAGCACTAGGTAGATTGTCAACAAGATGGTTCTCAAATGTAACTACTGTAAGCTCAATTTCTATGCAATCAAATATTTTTATTTTGAAAGAGAAAATTTTGGTTTAAAGTATTTAGACGGTTTTGTTAACAAGCAATATAGAAAGAAAGTGTTGGACCTGTTTAAATTGTAAATCATAAAGTATTATAACGCAGCGGGAAAAATATTTAGATCATACCTTTAGCTGATAGAACCTCGTGGGTAAATTACGTGCTTCCAGAATCCAAACAATGAATCCAGCAGTGGAGTGATACTACAAAATGAGTATCACCCACACAAGTCACAGTGCAAAATGGCTTAATCGTTGTTTAATGGGAGAGAGTCAGAGAGAGAGTTGGGGAAAAAAAGGTTATGGGTAAAAATCCCATAACGTATCTGATATATCAATATGTTATCTAAAATATATATTCAGATAAATAACCAATATCTATCTATCCATCTATCCATATCTATTGATATGATAGATATAGATATCTTGAATGGTTATCCAAATAAGTTTTGAATTCAAATTCAAATTCAAACTTACATGGATAAGGTTCAAAAGGTTCAGGTTCAAAAGGTTCAAAGGGTCATGCCACATAGGCGCCCAATTTCTAACATCTCTCACTCGCATATGAATTGGCCTGACACTGCCACATCTCTATCTCAATCTCTCCAAAAAATGAACAATCTCATACTAGCCAATGCACCGTGCGACTGCTGAGAACACCTGCATGTGGAAGCTCTATACTAGAAACTCAAAATGAGTCAGCATAGAGACATCAACCCAAAAAGAACAGAAATAATGTCTCATATACCCTAGATCCATCTAATTATACCGATCCAAAAAACATCTCTAATCCCTCAAAAAGAGCATATTTGACCCTCTCAATTCTTGCAATATATTTACACTCAATTCGCCTCTCATACAGAGCGATGTGAGTTGCCGGCAGTGAATATACAACAGTGGTATAATACTAGACGATCTTCCCTTTGCCCTCATGCCATTTAGTTTAGGATTGACCGCTTTTCTAGTGATGTCCCTTAAGGCCGAATCACACATGACCGCAAGCAACATACCAAAGTAGCAGAACATCAACCCCTTACCTTATGACATAGTCAAAAGTCACAAAATGGTACATAAATGAAAGTCATATCAATAATGACACGTAAGACTCACACAGTGAGGAAATAGGGATCCATTCTCTCACCTCATTACTCGGTCGCCAAGCACATGTAATATGAATACATGTTACGGTGGAGTAACTCTTTCAAAAGAGTGACGTCATACTCGATACACCGTACAGATATTAGTCTAGTCGCTTTCTAGCGCCTAACCCGAATTCTCTATTTGTTCGCATTTTAAGCGCCAAATGAGATCTCACATCTAGCTAATCATAATAGGCACAACATGGAAAGTGGGTACTAATATCCATGTTTGGTCCTTAACACGACCTCATCTTGGTTGTAACCAAGGCGACATAAATAGTGGATAATTTAAGCCTCTATTGGCTCCAAATAAAAAATAAACCACTAGTCTCATCCTTGCTCGCTCACAAGCGCCAAGGGCGATTACTCGTGTGAGTGAGCCAATCTTGCCTGCTGACGTCATCATCTGCTAATCATTATGACACAAATCATAATAGTGTCAACCTTCCATCATCTCACAACAAATAAGTGATCGATTTTAAAAAACACAACCACAGTCTGCGCAATTCTAGATTGCAAACATAAGCCTTACCAGCACCACTTGCGATAAGCATATACAACGGAATCCACCATTTGTGCCTCACATGAAGTGGTTCAAGATCACTACCTCTTGCACAATTACCTCTCTAAAGATATTTTGGTGACCAATTTGCGTTCATTCTTGATGCGCCCAACTAGCGCATTGAATCTTACAAGGAGCAAATTAATATACTACTAGTAAAGCATTCTATCCACAGTCTAATGAGTAAGGTCAATGTCTAAACAACTCAGTTGACCATTTACCAAAGATAACACTTATCATGCCGAATACGCCCACATAGCGTACTTTAAGCTCCCACAACAAAGAAAAGATTAAGGAATATAGGTCATCTGTTTCTCCCAAAGACAATCCGAGGATTCACTCAATAGCTAAGGCTCTGGCTTTTACCGATAGGTAAGTCAATGGATTTGCAATTTTGCATCTAGAATCGTTCTAGGATATTCCTTATGTAAGTCATTGAAGACAAAACATGAATTCTCCCAAAACAATCCCTAAGGATCGTACATCCGAGCATATAAATTACATCACCCATGTCCATTATATCTAAAACAGAGGACTGCCCACCCTAGGTGGCGACAACCCTATAAATTCTTGGCTCATAATGACTAAGTAAGGAAAAACTGCTTTTGAACCATTGATCATGCCTCAGTGGTCTTCATCGATCATCGTTGGCCTATCATGGCTTGACGAAATCTAAGAACCACTATTTGGATAACTGTTTTAGGCTGGAAAAGATTTATTAGAAATAACAACCTTTTTGCGCTCCTAACTTTTCCCCATAAAAACAGAAGGTAAATCCCTACGGATCTACTTATCCAATTCTCCAACGAGAAATTAGGCCACAACGTCTATAAATCAATGTTCCGAACTTATGTCAATCATAGCCTAAGTCGAAATAACTTCACTCCCCAGGAGGAAGTCTTCTCATGGTCTACACCTTCCTCAATGGTGCGACTTTTCGGTATCTAGCGAGCCCTATGCCTCAACAATGACTATCCAAATTACACATAACTTTATAACAGTTTCGCGTCATAATGGAAAGTCAACCAAATTATAGAAATGATTAATCCTCAAAGACTTTGTCTTAAACTGCGCAACATTGATCCACTTTCTAAAAACAGGGGACTAGAGTCTTTGGCATTATCCTAGGCTCTTTATTATCTTGCGGAGCAATCATGAATGTTTCCTTCTCAATCACCCAGTGATGACATGAAAAATTTTCATATTCGCTACCACGCAACTAAGAATGTGGAGTATTCTTCTCTAATGGAGTAATCTATTAGTAGGCACATCACTTCCACTGTCCCTAGGATATTGGAAATTTTTTTCCATTCTCAACTAGGCTACATAAAGCGCTATGCTTAGAATTCTCTATCTTATAGAGTTCCAAAAACTCTATTCACATCACCTTTACTAAGAAAACTTTATGTGACTTAGTTACACTCCCACAAAGCTGCTTACCTATATGCACATGACCCGGAGGATTTACATGACAACATACAATAATGCGCCTTGTGACCCTATGTATTTACAAGACAGCATACAATAATGCGCCATAGAACCCTAGGTCTTAACTTCGCAACCTTATGAGAAGTAAAACAAAGATAAGCTGCTTAATGGTTACAGATCACCCATAGATGGCTCTCCGCTAACCCATTACTCAAATGGAGTGTAAAATCGGATATGGAGGGCACTTAGTTAGGGATATAGGCAACAAACTAGTGCAATTCCCAATTGGGAAATATTTTGCGCCATTATCCACCTAACATTAACAATATTTAATTCCTTATCTCTACTACACCATTGTGTTGTTGAGTACTACGAAAAATCAATTTTCTAAGCATCCATTTCTCTTCACAGAGCTTTCTAAAAATAACTCAAATAGATACTCGCCACCTTGGTCAAAACTAAAAGCATAAAAGCTCTTATCTAATTGATCTCGACCTCATATATGCAATGTCAAAAATCATCTCAAAACTTTTGACTTAGGGGAGATTAAATAGTCTTGACTCAGATTCGTATCATAATTTATAAATGTGCCGAGATTGAGGCTTAGCTATCATACCCTTACACATATCTAGTCACAAATATCATAGTGGACTAAATGTGCCAATACAAATGACCTTCTATGGCTTTCCTACTTACTTGTGCGCAACCATTGCGAACAAAGTTATACATTCACATGAGAGCATGATGTTACAAGAGAGTGGGCCCAAGAGGGCCTACTCAAACCATCTTGTCATCATCTCGCGGAGGAAAAGCGGCGCGGCTCAGCGCCCGGCTCAGAGGCGGCTCAGCAAGCTGCTCCGTGAGCGGCTCAGCGCCGGCGTGCACGTGAAAATGTGGACAGCGCGCGTGGCAGCGCGTGAAAGCGTGTCTCAACGCGTATAGGCGCGTGGAGGCGCGTGCCCGCCGTTGACGGCATCATCTGGCGCGTGAGGCACAGGTGCCGCCTTCCGAGGTGTTTTCTGGTCTAATATCGGTATTCCCGGACTCCATTTTTCACAATAAAAACATTTATGGTCTCAAAAATAACGTTTAATGACCATAAAAATAAGGTGTTTTACACTCTCAATCTAATGAGAGTGGACATCTTCTTCTTTTATTAATATTCATGCATATATCATGTATATATATTTATATAAAAATATACACATATTTTAATGCATAAAAATAAGCACGAAAATACCCATATTGGCTCTGGTACCAATGTAAATCATAAAGTATTATAACGCAGTGGGAAAAACATTTAGATCATACCTTTAGCTGATAGAACCTTGTGGGTAAATCACGTGCTTCCAGAATCCGAACAACAAACCCAGCAGTGGAGTGATACTACAAAATGAGTATCACCCACACGAGTCACGGTACAAAATGGCTTGATCGTTGTTTAATGGGAGAGAGTCAGAGAGAGTGTCGGGGAAAAAAAAGTTATGGGTAAAAACCCCATAATGTATATGATATATCAATATGTTATCTAAAATATATATTCAGATAAATAACCAATATCTATCTATCCATCTATCCATATTTATTGATATGATAGATATAGATATCCTGAATGGTTATCCAAATAAGTTTTGAATTCAAATTTAAATTCAAACTTACATGGATAAGGTTCAAAAGGTTCAGGTTCAAAAGGTTCAAAGGGTCATTCCACATGGGCGCCCAATTTCTAACATAAATGAATTAAATTTTTTTAGAATTATTAAGGTCACATGATTTTGTAAATTATGTATAAAATTTTTATAAAAATATACTTTTCTTTTATCAAAAGGAGTCTTATTTGAATGTGATTGCTCATTAACATACATAAGAACATACTTTCCTTCAGTGAATTTTTGAAAATATTAAAATATTTAAAATGTTGTATCAAGTATTAAAGAATAAGATGGTTAATTAGACAAAAACAAAGGACTTGTCGCCTTTGGGGAAATATAAACACTTCGCCAAAACATCCATACACTAACATGTGACACTCCAATCCACATCCCTACTCCAATCTTTTGCTTAACAATTTAGAGATTACTTTTGCTAGTGCCATTAAATTCATCTTTAATGCTCATTCATCATCTCTTTTCCTGTAAACAAAAGAAAAGGCAAATGGAGTAAAAAATAATAGAATAAACAAATAAATAAATAACACAAACTTTGCATATATATATATATATTTTTTTTTTTTGAACGGCAAGAAAATCTTTATTGTTGAAGCATACAAAGTATCAAAAGAAACATCAATAAAGAGAAGCTTGGAGCTAACACGAAGCTCCGAACGCCAGTTGGTGAGGAACCAACAAAAAGGAAAACAAAAGGAACAGCCACAAAACAAACAGAGAAAAGAAGAACATAAAATGACCAAAAAAAACCAAGTAGAAGCAACAGAGGTAACTCCAACAGCATAACAGCATACAGATCAGCATACAGTCCAATTAGCCCAATGAACTCCTAGCATATCAGCAACCAGACCATCACGCAGCAGACCACCAAAACACTAGAACAATTGCATTCCACCAAGCACACCCCATAGAAACTAGTGCAAATACACCAAATATTCAAACCAATAATCAATGCAAATGGATAACTGCAAACAGCATCACTACCAGCAGACCAAATAGAACAGCCAACCAACAATATAGCAATACAACAATACAACAGCCTTAACGTATTACAGAGTCAACTGAAGCACAAACTGACCAAGAGTGACCTAGCAGACAATACACCCAAATCCAATGTAGCAGACCATAGCAGTTCACCTCTACATTTTGTGAACCTGAAGCATAACAAGTCTGTATTGCCTTCAAAAGTTGTTAACAAATGCATTACAGCCTCCCACCCAAGCATACTCTAATTTGCACCAAATTATACACAAAATCAGTGATGGGAAAGTGGAAATCCCTTGAATTAGATTTCAGCCAAATTGCAGAACTAACAGCGATAGTTTCATGTAGCTCTTCCAGGTTAGGTTGGACATCTTGAAAAAGGCATTCATTCATGTGCTTCTAGCTGGACCACAGAGCCACCAAAGGGATTACATTCCAGATTATTCTTTCAGCTTTGGTGAAGTTATTTCCTGCCCACCACTGCAATAGTCGTTTAACAGATCTAGGTGTCACCCACTGAGCTCCCCACCACTGTAGCAGACCTGCCCAAACTCTCCATACCTTATGTGACAACCCTCACCACTGTTTACTGATAAACCACTAATTACTGTTAAACTGAGACTGATTATGACAATTGACTGAATTAACTGAAATCACTAAACTGATTGATTGATTGTGCTAGCTTGAATGCATATCTATCTGTTGATTGTTAAATTATCTGTTCATATTTTATGCTTAAACTGTAAATTGAAGGCCTTATCGGCGGCCGAACTAGAAATTGATTAGTGTTTTGTGCTAATTAGAATTTATATGATTTTATGGCATATTTAATTGAAATGTGAATTGGTATGATTTAATTAGATTAAATAAGGATAAATTGCAATAGTTGGCTTAATTACCACCATGCCATCCTAGTGGACCACTGCACCAAACATAGTGAGACTTGAATACACTTAGACACACATTTGCTCAGCCATTTTTCCTTGCTATAAACGACTAGAGAGAGAGATAGGAGAGAGAGAGAGCTTGATTTCATCTCATATTTGTTGGAGACTTGAAGAAATTGTAGGAAGATTGCAAGAATAGAACTTCCATACCTTAAATTGAAGACTTATGTAAGGAATTCAACCTCTTAATTGTGTCTTCAAGTTAGCTCTTGCATGGTCCGTGGTTAATTAGTGAGCTAAGTCAAGAATTTGCTTAAAAGTGTTGAATTGAAGCTTATATCATGCATGCATGTTGCCATTCATGTTTGAGTTATGTTCATAAAATTGGTTTGAAATTGGATTTAATTGAACTACCTTTGGGTTTTGATTTCTCAAATTGATCTTTGAAACATGTTATATTATGAGTTTTAAAGTGTTTTCCAGAAAATTAGCCCAAAAGGATCGAATTTGGTGCATTGAAACTTGTTTTTGAGGTTGAGGTTCGAATCTGGAAATTCTAGATTTTGGACTCACGCTCGAGCGGAGTGAATGGCGCTCAAGCGTGAAATTCGTGCATCTAGCACTTTACACTGTTTTACAGTCCGCTCGAGCGAAGTATTGTACGCTCGAGCAAGGACTTGTGTCACATGCTCGAGCGGGTATCGAGCGCCCAATCGAGCATGATTTTCACACATCCAGTACTTTTGGCATGTTTTACATTATGCTCGAGCGGGATGACTCACGCTCGAGCGGAGTGTCTTGTTTGCCTTTATGCTCGAGCAGGTAAACCCACGCTTGAGCGGGACCGCTGTTTTTTGAAAATTCTGAAAATGTTTTTAAAGTACATCTTTGCATCCTCATTCCATCCTAGGCATTCCTAGGACTAGCTTAAGGCATCTTAATGAGGGTATTGATATAAAACCACACCGAGTCAAGATAGGGATTAAATTATTATTTTCCCAACTGTGTAGCTTAGTGTGTGCTCATTCTGCAACTGTGTAGGGTTGGCATCCGGAGACGCGTACTAGCTTATCTGTAGCCCAGAACTCTGTAAGTAACAATATTGTAAAGATATGTTCGAAAATGAATATTTTCTGAATGATCAACTGAACTGTTTTCTGAACTGTTTACTGTTAACTGAATGAATGTTTGTCCTCTATTCTGAACTGTATTGTGGCATCCTTAGCAACTACTGTTACTGTTACTGTTACAGAGATCTCTGTCAGTTCCTATTTTGAAACCTCTGTTTATTATTATGATGGCCATCATTGACTGTTCGGTCTTTCAAGACCTACTGTTTACTGTACTGTTCTGCTATTGGATGTACCACATATGACTGTTATGACTGAATGATTGATATACTGAATCAATCGACTGTTTTCTATACTGAAAGGACATTCATTATTAACCTCTTTACGCATTATGTTATTCACTGGGCTTTAACTCACTGCTCATATATATATGTAGGTGTACAGGCACCAGACTGGAGCTAAGAGCGTAGGTTAGACTCCCTTTTGTCAAAGCCAACCACTGTGCCTCACTGTGAGGTTCCGAGCCTATCAAGCTAGGGCTTTTGAGGTGTTTTAGTTTTCCCTTTTTGTATTTGTTTTGTAATTACTGTATAGACTGAATGGCATCGTACTGTACTGTTATGGTAGGGATCCGGTCCCTAACCTGAATATCGGTATATGATGTATGTATGTACTCTTTTGTTCTGAATGTGCATATATATGAAAAGTCTTTTTGCATACAGACTGTCACAGCTCATTGGACATATTTTAATTACTGTATTGGCTTCCGCCAGCCCCTGAACTCTGTATTACTGTATTACTGTTAAGCAAGCCTTCGGTAATCTCGGATTACTGGCCGGTTACGGTACTAAACCCATAGGGACAGGTTTGGGCTGTGACACCTTAGGACACAAGATAAGTAGATGTTCTATTGTTTCCTGGGCTTGTTTGCAGAAAAAGCATATAGTTCCAGTACTAGCATTCAGCACACCTATTCTGTGCAGAAAAACAGAAGTTTTAACCTTATGCTTCCAAGCAAGCCAACCGAAAAATTGGACTTTAAGGGGGAGGTATTTAACCCACACCAAACTGCAAGAACTCTTAACTTCTCCATGTTGTAAATCAGTGTATTGATACAGGGTTGAGACAAAGGATTGCCCTAGTTTAGCTGCTAACAAACTGCCATATCCGGAGTATGGAGGTTCAAATTCAACATGGGGCCTGCTGTGATAGATTGAATAAGTGTATTAAGCTCCTCTTGTTCCCATTGAAATAAAGCCCTACTAAAGCTAAACACCCAGTTGACAGAGTTGCCTCTTCTAACCACATAGGCCCTTAGAGACTCATCCTTATCATTAGACAATCTGAATAGTCTAGGGAATAAGTCTTTAAGGCTAACTGTTCCATTCCAGCAGTCATGCCAGAAACATACTCTACACCCATCTCCTACTTTAATCTACAGATTATTGACATAAAATTGTAGGAGGCTGGCCTTTTGAGTTGCTACTGCCAAAATATCTCCCCAAATTTTGGAACATCTGTTGGCTGCTATAGGCTCTGGGAGCCATTTCCCACCTTTAACTTTGTATTTGCTACAAATCACCTTCTTCCACAAGGCTATTTCTTCATTGGCAAACCTCCACCACCACTTGATTAATAAACACACATTCATGTCTCTTATCCTTCTAATACCCAGCCCCCTTTGCTTGATGTTTTTTGTTACGTCATCACATTTTACTAAATGAACCTTCCTCTGTAATTCAGATCCACTCCATAGGAATGAGGCTTGTAGTTGTTCAATTGCTTTTGCTATCCCTTCTGGTACCTTGAATAGAGAGAGGTAATACATTGGCAGGCTTGAGAGCACTGCCTTGATCAAAGTTAGCCTACCTGCATGTGAGAGGAATCTCCACTTCCAGCCAGCAAGTCTGAGCTTTATCTTTTCAATAACAGGTTTCCAATTCAACTTCTTATGAGGGCTAGCACCCAATGGCAATCCAACGTACTTCATTGACAATGATTTAGATTTGTAATTCAGCATTGAGGCAAACTCACTGAACGCAGATGCAGATATACCACACCCACAAACCATACTTTTATAGTAATTTATCTTGAGCCCTGATGCAATTTCAAAACACCTTAAAATCCTTTTTAAATTTAGCACATCTGCAAATTGAATATGAGAAACTACTGCACCATTAGCACCAGCTACTACTCCTTTCAGCAGCCCCAATGCCCTAGCTCTCATAAGTAATATGTTCAACCTTTCTGTAGCCAGGTTAAATAGGAAGGGAGATAATGGATCCCTTGTTTGAGGCCTTTTTGGGGACAAAATTCCTTAGTTGGTGAGCCATTCACAGGTATTGAGATTCGAGCTGAAGATAGACATTCTTTCATCCATGAAATCCATTTTGATCCAAAGCCAAAGCTAGAGAGCATTGAGAGCAAGAATTCCCAATTGAGGGAGTCATAAGCCTTCTCAAAATCGATTTTGAACAATAACCCTCTTCTCTTGGTTTTTTTCCATCCATCCACAATTTCATTTGCAATCAATACTCCATCAAGTATGTTTCTTCCTCCTAAGAAAGCTAATTGAGCTTCACCAATTACAGTTGGCATTACCTTTTTTAGTCTACTTGCTAGGACCTTGGTGAGTATTTTATAGGCTAACCCAATTAGGCTGATTGGCCTATATTCATTTAGATTAACTGCATTCACTTTCTTTGGAATAAGTGTAATGAAGGAACTATTAAACCCATTGGCCAACCTGCCCCTGTTATGGAAATTTTCCATAAAGAACATTACATCATCTTTGAGCACCTCCCATTATTTCTGAAAAAACATTAAGTTGAAACCATCTAGTCCTGGTGCTTTGTTCCCATTACAAAGTTTAACAGCTTCCCAAACCTCCTCTACTGAAAACTCTGACTCTAGTGAGTGAAATGAATCACTTTGCCTCATACTCTTGAAATCACCCCCTACCACAAGTCTCTGCCTCCATTCTTCTGAAAACTGTTGCCTAAAATGTGACCACACCTCATTCTTGACTAGGAATGGTTCCTCAAGCACCCTATCGCCATCAGCAATGGAATTAAGGGCATTTCTATTTTGTCTACTAGTAGCCATGACATGAAAGTACCTTGTGTTCCTATCCCCTTTCATATTCCAATATAACTTGACTTTTGCAACCAAGCCCATTCCAACATCCTACTCAATCTCCACATTTCATTCCTTGCCTCTCTTTTTTGTTTGATTTCAACATCCTCTAGAGGTCTTAATTCTGCCCTGAGATCTAATCTATTTAGCTAATCTTCTACTGTTTTGAGTTGAGTAGCAATGTTACCATAGACCTCCCTATTCCACTACTTTAATGCCATCTTAAGGGCCTTCATTTTACTATGCAGAATGTACCCCACATCCCCTTGAAACTGAAGATCCTTCCATGTATTCTCCACAAAAGATGCAAAATTTTGATGTAGAAACCAAGCATTCAAAAATTTAAAAGGTTTGGGGCCCTCATCCTTCTCATCTTCCTTGAGTACTATGGGGCTGTGATCTGAGACCAACCTTGGCGGTCCCCACAGTTTGAATTTATATCTCTCCATCCATTCAGGGCTAAGGAGGAATCTGTCAATTCTACTCCATTAGTTTCCATCATGGGCATTGCACCAAGTAAATTTTCTTCCAAACATCTGCATGTCAGCCACCTCACAACTATCTATGAACTCTTTAAACTCCTTCATACCTTTATCTCTCCTTGAATTACCTATTCTCTCCCTCAGATTTGTGATCTCATTGAAGTCACCTCCAAGACACCATGGTTTTGGAAAAAGGGTCTTCAAATTTAAAAGGGACTCCCATAATTTCCCTCTCCTCATAACATCATTTGGAGCATAGACATTAATGACAACACAGTTAAAGGAGTGCAGAATGGTACTTGAGAGCAGAATGAAATTTTTGTTACTACAGTACTCTGAAAGTTAAAAGACATCAGGATCCCATATGCATAATAATCCACCTGCCACACCTATTGCATCCACAGTCATGGATTCCATCTTTTCCCTTGGCTATCTCCTAATCACAAGTTGGACATGCTTGACCTTTTTGTTTCTTGAATCAAAGCCATATCAATATTTCTGTCAAATGGCAGGTTCTTGATTTTTCTCCTCTTTTCTGGTCTTCCCATACCTCTAATATTCCAGCTTAATAACTTCATCATAAACATTTTCCAACCCTACCACCTCCCAAGCATTACTAATTGCATGGTAGCATCAGTCCCCCCTCCTCTCAGGCCCCCCTCCTAGCCTCACTTTATCCTTCTCCTCTAATTGTACTAATTTCTTCATAATTTATGCATCCTGCCCTTTGAAATCAATCCCCAGACTTTTCCCCAGACATAACGTGGCTTAAGCCTCATGAATTTTATCTGATTCACTATTATTATGACTGTCATCTACACTTGGCCTTTGCACTGCTACTAATTCAGGCACCATGGTTGTCTGATGTGCCCTGCTTCTTCCTGCACTCACACCTCTCTGCCCAATTCTTCTGGCCAGCCCATTAAATCCACCTACAACCAGTGGATATTTATACCTACCTTTCCTGATCACTTTCCTTGGGCCTTGCTTGATCAGGTTATTAATGGAACCACCACTAGAGGCACTAACAGAATCATTGCATTTGGATTTATAGCCCACCCTTAAGTGGCCTCCTTCAGTACTTACCATATGGTGACTGAGCCCATTCCCCTGAGTTTTGTATTGGACACACTCAATGGGCTGGGATCGAGATTGATCATGGCCCAAATCCACCTCCAAACAAACACCAGGTCTTTCTTTTTGGGTTTCACTCACACTTCTAACAAAGCCTTGACTGGAGACCTGCCCTTTTTCTTTTTGAATCACGTTAACCTTTCCCAACTCATGATTACACCTTTGCATTTGCTGCTGCTGCACACTTTCCTCTTCCATCATTATATCACCCATGCCGGAGTCTGTTTCATTTGAATTCCCCATACACTCTGCTGTCTCTTTCACCACTGATAGCTGTAACCTACCCGTAGCTCACTCATTTCCTTCAACCTAGGGATTGAAACATCTTTGGCCTTCTCGTTCTTCATTTCCACATCATCCTCCAACTCAGCATCCTTATCAGCATCTTCTACCTCCCTTTTGCTCTCTGCAGCTGACTATAAAACCCCATTAACGTTAGAATTAACTTCTTCATCACCCTCCTCAGTGTTAGTTCCTTTACAGCTGGTCAATGCCTCCTTACTAGACTGTTCCTCATAGACTCTTATCGGGTATATTCTGCCTCTGCACTCTAGATTCAGACTGGTAATCAGTTCCATTACATTTGTGACTATTTTTTCCTTTCCACAACGAAAAGATGTTGGATTACAGAGGTCTCGATCTAAATGAATCACTTCCCCCCACAGTCGGCCTATCTTTTTGAACGTATCTGAGTTCTTAAGATTCAACAGAACACCATAACAGCTAATCCAAGCATATCTTTCCTGTTGAAAGTGCATACCAGATTCCCATTCTTTGATGTATACACACCAGGCATGGAACCATTCCTTAATCAAGCCTATTGTACTTCTCAAGGCCTCCCTAGATCTGAAAGAAATGACTATATCGCGACCACCTTCTTCTCTCACAAAGACATCCTTCACTCCTTTTACTTCTAGTTCTTTTTTAACTTCTACAACAGAGTACGTAGGTTTGAGCCTCATAATCAAGCTCTCATACAACCAACCATTACCTATTTCTTCGACTCTGATTGTGGAAGTTGAATGACCTCTTGGTTGAACTCCTTTGGTGACCTCTACATATGATCTGTCATCCAAGCCTTGATTCCACCTTTTTGGTGCATTTGTGCTTGGTGGCCTTCTTACCTCCGTTTGTCTCCATTGTACTTGTTTCAACCTCCTCCCGTTACCTATTTCTTTCCCATAGGCTGCACTCTGGACTATCAAAGCTTTGTCATCTACCCATAGTCTGTTTTCTTTTTGTTCTGCTATACTAGCTGCAACAGGGCAATCAAAACGTATAAATCCAAACCTTGTGTTTGTTGTTTTCCTCCTCTTTTGTGGAATGAAAACATCCTTAACCACTCCAAATTTTATGAACAAATCAAACATACTTCTTGGTTCCATGGAATCTGGTAAGTTGTCCACAAACAGAGTATACATCTCTTCACGTCTTCCTTCCTTGGACCCAACTTGAGTTGCTTGTCGACCTCTCCTGTTTACTACTGGGATCCAACCTCCTTCTCTCCCTTTCATTATCACAATTTAATTAACAGCAAAAACAACATAACACGCCCCTTGAAGACCAAACATCCAAAAACGTTAGTTAGTACTTTACAAACTTTGCATTTATGGCATTAATTGTTTGCTGGTGGTTCACCTTTGGCTCTCTTTGTTCCTTTCTTATTTTTTTTACCCATTTCTCTCCCTCCTCTCATCTTCTTCTTCTTATTTCTCTCCCTCCAAAGGATCTGAACGCCTTCGACATGGCTTCCCAAAAACAAAAAATAAAAAAAATGATTGTTTGAACCTTGAAGGGCAAATTTAAAAAAAAAAAAAAAAACAGGTTTAATCCTTATAACAAAATAAATTTTCAGTTTTTACTTGCCAATTTAAACCCTAAATTTTTTATTTGTTTTCAATTTAAATCGTGTCTATTTTTGTTAAGTAAAATCAACAGAAAAAATAATATTTTAATCATTAAAGTCGATGAAAAATAGTATTTTAGACATTTTATCTAATGACTAAAGTACTCTTTTTGTCAATTTTATTTAATGAAATCATGCGAATAATTTGAATTGAAAATAAATTATAAAATTATGGTTTAAATTGACAAAATTAAAAATTCATGATTTATTTTGTATAAGGCTCAAACTATGGGTGCAACTCAAACAAGTTGAGAGGTTGTCTAAGTCCAAACCAAGTTGTACTGAGAGCTGCCCAGGCCCACCCAAACTCGAATTGTAAGCCAAGATTATCTGCCCAAACCCGACTCGAGTTGCCTAAATTTCCCGAATTGCACATAAGTTTTTTCTGCTTTCTTTTTTGAGTGTAGCTAAGTTAATTAATTTGTTAAAATTATACTATTTACAATTTTTTTTAATATATAAAATCATTAATAACATCAAAATAAATAGTTTATATAATGTAAAAGAGATACCGTTATGATAGTCTTTACAATTTATGAGTGAGAAAAAATAAATAAGTAAAATTTTGTATTGTGTTACTTGTGTATATAATATATATTCAATATGATTTAATGATCTAAATTACTTTCATATCATCTAATGACTAATAATTTACATATGTATTTAATATTTTTTTATATTTATACATAAAATACAGGTTTCAGATTGCTCGTGTTATTTGATATCTTTACCCAAACCCGCCCAAATATAATTTAGAGTTTTAAATTTTTGCTCAAACTCATACTGAATTTAAAAATATTTTATCCAAACCTTAAAAAATTGGGCAAATTACACTAATGGTCTCTATAATTTGGGGTGTGTGTCACTTTGGTCCCTGACTTTTCAATTGTAACACATTTGACCCTAAATTTTGAATGTTGTTCCAAATAAGGACAATTGAAGATAACATTGCTCAATTCCAAGGACAAAATCATCAATTTGATAAAATATAAACAAAATTGACAAAAATAAATGTCAAAAAAATATTTTTAAATTTTTAAAAATTATTTCTACCCACTAAAGATAAAATTATGTAAAATTGATAAATCTTTAACACATTTATTTATTTTACCAAATTAATTTTTATTATGTGTTTGGATGATGATCATGTAATGGGTGGTTGTTAGACTTTTAATGTGTAATCAATATATTTAATATATGAAATTTTTTTAGTTTTGAATTTTTTGATTTAATGGATTGGTTTAATAATGATATCAAAATTGTCGCTATATTTGATGTGACGCCCCAAAATTTAAGGACATCATAATAAGATTTAGACTTAAAATCAATATTGCCACCAATATTACTAACATCCATTTATTAACAACCCAGAAAATTTAATTTTTTAAATTACAACTTAGTCCTAGTACAAAAAAAATAATACAAATATAAAAAACGAAAAACAAGAAAACTCAGAAAAATGGATCATAGAACTTTGGTACGCTTCAAGCTAACCAGGGCTGAATGTTGCCTTTCAACACCTCAGTATTTCCTTCTGTTTCTTCGGTACTTGGCATAAAACGCTAGGGCAATGAGAATGCTAATGAACGACGAGCTCAATAAGATACTACAACTCGAAAATACCCACCCCGATAATAATACTCACAATTAATGAATATTGTCTAGTAACAAAATAACAAGTTGCATTTAATAAGCATAACATGAATGCTATCAATTGAAGTAATAACAATAGATAATAAGAACAATGGCAAACGGAAACAGTATTTCATTGTAAGGAAAAATACTAACTTTTCTTTTTAAATTCTCATAAATTTAGTTTATCAGATAAATTTAAGTAACTCTCCGCGAAGCACTATTTTCACTCAACCGCTAAGTAATGGCCACGGGAAATTCTGACTCCCCCTTGGTCAATTATTCAAATGTTACTTGCTATAACTACCAATGATGCCCACGCACCAGGGTTACGTACCCGAGTCGTGACATCACGGTCTGCCCAAGGGAACGGTCTATGTTTTGACACCCGCACCACTAACCTTATATCGCCTACACTGATAAAAACCGAAATACTTTCTCGTGCCATGTTAGGGTTCGCAACTTACTTGCGTAATATTCTAAACCGGACTCACCCTATCACTTTTAAATTTTAATGTATCGGTTCAATTTCGTTTTTCTTTACTTCCTCTAATTCACGTTTTCATGCATGTACGAGTTTTAGTTTGAAAACCACAATATCATAATGTTTATATAGCACAACACAATCATGTATGGCAACCAAAATAGATATGAAAGAATGTCTTAGGACTCATCACAAAATTTCTTAGGAATTTACACACTTCTTCTTTCAGCACTGTATGGTCTAAAATAAATATATGAAACTCATACCAAACGAAGTTCAACCATTACAATATTTTAACTAGTGTTAGTTCATCGAGTTAGGAAAATGTTTTGAGAAGAATACCATGGCTAAAAATGATTTTAAAATAGAGAAATAAATTTGGAAGAAAACTGGTTTTTCTGGGACAGTGAGTTACATTAACTTCGAGCACAACTGATCTGTGTTTGAAAAATAAAAAAAAGGGCCTCAAACAGTGTCAAAAAGAGGTATGGCTAGAACAGCTTGCTAGATATTTGAGTTTAGAATATATTTCCAGAAGAGTTTGAAGACTGAAAACCAATGGAAGATGGTCAAATAATTTCTATAACAAAACTGGACAGATTCTGTCATATTTTGGAAAAATTGATGTTTCTCTCTCAATACTTAATAAAAATTTTGAAACCAGCTGCATTTGAAAGGTAACTTAAAAATCTAACTTTTCCAATTTGAATCACTTGAAAACTCATTCTGTAGAATAAACAGTGACCTGATAAAGTCAGCATTGTTGTTGCCTCCAAACAACAATGATGTTAAAAAATATGTTTTGACTTGTTAAATAATTTTTTTTTATTTCAATATCCTAATACCATGAAAACATGTTAAACTAACTCCAATAGTTTCAGATTTTATGAAAGTGTTCCCATAAGTTTGTTTGGGCTTATTCAAAATGGATTAAAATCTGTTTTGCTAAAAGTTCCTTGTTTTGCGAAAAACACACTTTGTATTCACCATGAATCACATTCAAGACTATAAAAATTGTTTCTTACTACTATTCCCATGTTAAACTCTAATCCTTCATATTTACTTTCATTAGTGGTGATAGGGAATAGATGAAAATAACATTTGTGAAGAGTAAACACAAATTCATAAACATGCAAGACTAATTCAAACAACGGAAAATATTTAAACACGTAAGAAGAAAAATCAGTAACTAAACCATCTAATCCATACTTGCAAGAATGATAGAAATCATATAATCATAAGATTATCATTCTATCAAAATGTAGATATGCATTGAGCCTTTGTGTATTATTAAAGCACACTCTTGCATTTTTTTTATTTTTTATAGATTTAGTTAAGAAAAAATATCTAAGGAATGATAGAAGTTGAGTATTCTTACTTCAATGAAGTTTTAAAAAAAAATCTCAAATGTTGAGCCATTTTTCTACACTCTTCTCTCCTTTCCCGCTTGCTTTCTCTCCCTCTCTTTCTCTTTTGTTCCAGCCGAAATTTGCAAGTTCTGTGCTGGAGGATTTTGTGTTTCTTATATAGACTAAAATGGGAGGGAAAACTTGGACAGGGGATTGGTAAGAGAAAGCATGCATGCATGGTCATTGGTGGGTTGCCAATCCCATATGGCACACTTATGATAACCCACCCCTACACTCAAAGGTGAGAAAAATTCTGATCGAGCATGCAACATCTCCATATAAGACAAAATTTATCCTTTCCCATAAGGGTTGGCTCATGGCCGGCCTCCTCCTTTATTTTTTTTGCTAGTCTATGTGTGTGTGTAAAGAATAAAATCAATGAATATATACAATCTAGTCGCTAGATATTTTGCTCCCTACTATCTTTTGATTAATTCAGTTACTATTTATTTAACTCATTTAGTTTCCACAACTGTATTTAGATATTGAAATTTCATAACAGCGAGATAAATAATTTTATTTAAAAGAATTTAATATTGCTATTAATTATGGTGCTATTAACATTATAATTTAATAGTTTAATAATCACTATTGATTGACTTAATATTATTATTAACAAACTAATTAATTGTCTAAAAAGTCAGGTTCTTACATTTGACTTTTGGAAAAATAGAAACTAATTTAATGAAAAAAAAAAAAATCACCCATTACACGATCATCATCCAAACACATAATAAAAATTAATTTGGTAAAATAAATAAATAAATAAATATGTAAAAGATTTGTCAATTTTACATAATTTTATTTTTAATGAGTAAAAATAATTTTTTTAAATTTAAAAATATATTTTTGACATTTATTTTTATCAAATTAATTTATATTTTATCAAATTGATGATTTTACCATTGAAATTGATTAATAGTATCTTCAATTATCCTTATTTGGAATAAGATTCTTTGGAATAAGATTCAAAATTTAAGGTCAAATGTGTTATAATTAAAAAGTTAGGAACCAAAATAACACGATTTCAAACTATAGAGAGTGTTAGTATAATTCACTTTAAAAAATTTCAAAATGAGTTAAATCTGACCAAGTTGCACTGCAAGCTCAAATCCTGAATTTTGTGTGTAATTGTCCCAATCTTAAATTTCTTAAGTGATAAAAATGAAGGAAAAATAAATATACTTAACAGTCATTTTTTTTCTTTAAATAAAAAAATCGTTTTTATAACACTAGCCTTTAGAGACGACCATTAGAGTGGTGGAAAAAGAGTTTTTACTCTTTAGTCTATTTTTTACTTTTTTACTCTTTTTTTTTTTTTCCATATCCTTTTAGGGGAAAGCAAGACTTGTTTTTGCCATTAAAAATGTTATAAAAAAGAGGCTCTACAAAATGTCATGTAAAGAAATTTTCTTCAAGAGCAACTGTGCACAATGTACACATATTACAAAGAAATTTCACTAATAAACTTCTTTTTCCCTGGGATAATTCTGCCCAGACCCAAAAACAACAAAAACACTGCTAGGGCTCTCTCTCTACACTTCTCCGCAACAATTATCTTCCTTTTTCTTTATTAATCAACAGACACTATGCTTGTAAAAACTTGAAGAATGTAATGATTGATGCATTAGTAGTTCATCATCTACCATGACCATTGATCAGGTACTGTAAGAAAATAGGATGTCATTGCTTTCCGGAATCTTTTCTTGTATTGTTTGGGAGAAATAATGGTTGGGGAAGCATTCCTGGGGCCTCCAAGTATGCCAGATGCCTTAACCCATGTCTCCAAATGCTTGTCCCATGTATATTGTCTGATGAAATCAATGATCCCTACAACCAGCTCCTTCCGCTCCTCATCCACCCCAACCAGCAAAGAATAGTCCATCACATCAACAGACTGAACCAAAAAAATTTAGAAAAAAATAATCAATGGCAATCATCAAAATTCAATGGACATCAACTATCAACTTTAGAAGATGAAGGTGAAAATGGCCAACAGCTGATAGAAATATTCCACGATAATTTTACCCTCAACAACTTTTGAATGAAGTTAACGAAGATGTTAAAATTGATCAAAATGAGGTTAGCAATGATTATTTCAGTCGACTAATAAAAGACTAATTTTCAGCAAAATTATAATAGCACGTTATTATACACGTCTAGTTTATTAATATCAAACGTTATTAATGTTGGACTCTATGTTATATACATAAATGTACAGAGGGAGAACTAGAAGATAAAATGTTTCCATACTTGGAAGTTAAACAAAAGGAACCATCAGCCTAAAGGACAAGTTGTACCCTGGATTCTAGACTCAAGTCCCCACCTTGTATGGCAAATTCAGAAAGTCAAAAGAGAGGCACTTTAAGAAGTACGAACACAGACATGGACATGGACATGGACATGGACATGGAACACACCAACACGTAAATTTGCAAAATGCAGAAGACAACAAGTGGGGGACAGGAGCAAAATATTTAGCTTTATATATTAAATATATGAAATATTTCATTAAAAGAGAATACAAAAATGAAACATAACACTTATTCCTAAAATTTTAAAGAGATTAATAGATACAAATCTATATTGCTTTTAATTTATCATCGTATCCTATCCTCTAAGTTATCTTGTTCAAACTTATAATATGTTTTATGTATGTCTAAGCTATAAACATGTGTGTTCTCAAGTATCTAAAGCATGTCTGGTTCTAAAAATGTTTAAAAATAAGACACATGTTAGGAAGTGTACAAAGAGTGTCGGTGTCCCATAGAGACACACCACTCTCTTAGAAGTGTCCATGCTTCTTAGGAGGCACTTTTACTAAAAACTAATGAGACATTCATCAATGGAAAAGAGCCAATGGTTCTTAGTACCCTATGGTCCTGGGACATCTCTACCTCAATCTGGTCTTATCCGGTGTATGGTGCCTTTATATGGCAACAAAAGATGAGATGATTGGGACATAAATTTGAAAGGCCTGTAAGAATATTACAGCCAACAAATGCTTCAAAGTATGAGTTCAAATTTCAACAACACTTCAAATTTATGTCAAAAACACCTTGAAATCAAAGTCAGGACCATGATGCAATCATGACAATGTGATGCTAAAACAACTTGCTTACCGCTAGAAAAGATGTATCATTCCAAATAGCTCGCTCTAAGATTCTTTTGGCCTTGCTCTCAAGAAAAATGGGTTGTGTACGAAGTGTTTCTAGAAGATTCATATCTAGCAGTACTTTGTTTGTCCCTGTTGTATCCGCATTGTAACGAGACCGCTCAGAGCCCTTAAGATCATAGACCCTCGAGATACTTCTTTTGAAAAATACGTTTTCCATAACCATCAGATCCATTTTTGTTTCCTTGCCACCTTTTGAGTGTTTGACAGTGACCTGCAATTTATACTACCATTTAGAATCATAACAACTGAACCAAGAACAAAAGAACACACACATAACCACACTGGCCTGCCAGAAAAGGAATGATGAACTAACCCGATAAATACCAAGAATTTTAGCAAGGCAGGTAGGACTTCTCGAGCTGAGAGAACCTGTCAAATACTTAAAGTACTCCAGTGCAAATTCCTCGAAAGAATCCAACTCAGTCTTCTGGACTTGTTTAATTATAAATCTTTCATCCAAAGACTTCGCAAAGTACACATAGCTCTTTCCCCCTTGAGCACTCCATCTCTTGCAGCGGCTCAAGGAACGTATAAAATCCACTTCACTGGGGCAGCATTGCTTTCTAAGAGCATCAAACTGCTTTGCAAAATAACAGGTGATTGAAAACTTCACTTTGCCCCCACCAATTAAAGACTCGTCTTTGAAAGAAATTTTCAGATGGGAAGAATTCTTAGGATCTGTAGATGAGACAGTAATTATCAATGAAGCATCTTCAGATCCATAACTTCCATTGATGATGTAATCCAAATCCAGAGATCCAAAAGACTGCCACTTGGAAAATGTAGAAGCTGAAGAATTTCCTTCATGCCTATTCGGCTTATCACTGCTTCTTTCATGCCCACTCGGCCTGTCAGCAATCCAATCCTCATATTTGTTGGAACTGAGGGCATAGGATATTATGCTAGTAGGTTCATCATCATAAACAACAACTAGATTATTTTGGCCAGTTTGTGGAAGCAGCAATCGTTCCCCATCAGACATAAGGGATGCAGAAGAGATAAATGTGGATGTGGAATTGAGTGAGAGATTTAACTTCTGGGCCTCCATGGGTAAAACTTGAGAGTAAGTCCTCTGTACATTAGAAACTGGATCTCTAACCATACACCTGTACTCTCCAGAAGCATGAAAAGATCCAAGTGTTGACAAATGCAATGAAGATGGGGGAAATCCTTTCCTAATTCTTTCTTGAAGTCTCACAGCAGAGTCAAAAGAATACCCTCTTGCCGGAGTCGTTAGCTTTCTAAGAGTTGGATTGCCTGTTTGATTTATCACCTGAGGTCCATCTGCCCGTCGGGTATCTGTTCCCAACATAAGTTGATCATTTCCAGTCCATGCAGAATCTATTTTATCAGACAGATTGGTGGAAGGTGAGGGGATTGTATCTGAGGAGGTCGTACCAACCATAATTTCCCCATTAGAGTGTAATTCTTCATGTTTGTAATACTGACCTGAGGTTGACATGGATTCTTCTGGAACACCAGGCTCAGATGGCAAGTTAGGCTCACACTTCTGATTTGGCTGTATACCATTCTTGCAGAACTCTTGTGATTGTGAAGACTCCAGCACACTTTCTTCAAGACCACGTTCCGGACTGCCATCCTTAGAACACGACTCACTTCTCCAGTCTTTCAGCTCAGCATAAGATGTAGTATCCTTTGCATCCTTGGAACTAAAACTCCTTGTTGTAAGAAGGGAATCCAAAGAATAGAACCGACGATCCCAAACATGTGAACTAATTACAAGGGAATGCCTCAAGCGATTAAGCTCAAGAATGTCCACAGATGTCTGATCAAATGGTGAAGTCTCTTCACCAGCTGGTAGAAGCAAATCCTGTTCATGAGAATGGAGATTAGGTCATGCATAGTTGGAAGCATTTCTTCTAAGAAAAGTTAAAAACTAAGATAGATAAATTTATACCTAAACCCACAAATAAATAAATAAATAAATTTAGTGTTCATATTGAGATATAGCCTCAATCACTAGTGGTATTTACCTTGTAATCATTCCTCTCTTTTATTAAAAGGCTTTTTAACTCCATGATGTGGTTATCTAGCTCACTTGCATCAGATTTTTCATGTTCCAAGGACATATTTTTCTGTTCAATGCTGTCAAGTACAACCGATAACTCTGCATACAGGGCTTCCATTTTACTCAGAAACTGTGAAGACAAAAGAGAAAGGGTTATATTATCATTATTTCTTTGAAAGAAGAAAAAATTATTTATTAAATTATATATATTTATAAATATATATATATATATATATAAATTTAACATCAGATTCAAAGAAAACCAGAATATAGCAAAGTTAGGTTCAAAATGGCACCTCTGCTGCCTCTTTTCTTATCCAATTCTGTTGAACATGGCCATTGAACTCCAGCATTAATAGTGGCAAGCGGACAGAAAGAACATCAACAGGAGAATAACGAAAGAACGCAACCCTACTCCCAAACCTGTTGAAGCAAAACAAAACATGTCACTAGTTACCATCATCACACTCTGCAATTCGACAAATTTCTCAACCATCACCATTATCACACATAACAATTGACAATCCCAATTTGACAAATTTCTCAACAATCACCATTATCACACATAAAAGTTGCAAACTGAAGCAGATTCTGAAAAACGTACCCATAGTAACGGAGGCAGTCCTTTTGCAGAGAATGACCACAGCTTGCAACACGATTAGCAGTCGCATGGTTTGAAAAACTAAGTTCTAAAAACTTTCCGAAGGAAAGTCCCCAAGCAGCATGTGACATAATCACTCTCCGGGTTGCTGGTGGAACTCCATCTATCTGTGCGCACTTAAGGCATCGGTGCCACATCCATATCTTCCCGTCACGCTCCCCAGGTAGCTTCACAGAGGGAAGGCATCTAACATTTATTGTCAGGTTTCCCTGCTGCTGAGTATAGCATAAGACATGGGCTTCAGTTGGTTCTTTACAAGATCGGCAGCTAGATGTCTGGCAACACAGAGCAATTAATTTGTAATTTTTAGTTTATAACCAGGCATCACAAAGATTAGAAGAAATGAACCTAAACTTGTTACCTGACCAAACAGATCATCGCGAAGATACTTCCCAAGTGGCTTATCAAAACAGCCATAGAACTTGATGCGAAGGAGTCGAGAGCGCTCACACACAGTTCCATTTAGCACACAACGGCTAGAAAAGGATACCAATATGCTCTGGTGACTGTCTGTTGCTGAATAGTATTTACTCGAGGCTTCATTATCATCAACCCTGTCGGGCCGTTTAAGTTCATAAGCTTCCCTTGGTGGCCTCTCATCTTGACCTGTGATCTCCAATTCCTGACGGGTATAATTTACAATCCCAGAAGGAAGCACGCTGGGGTCCTTTATATCCTCCAAAGCCACATTAGATACTATATTATCATTGCATGTACCAGAAGGTACATATCCAACTCTACACTCCATCGAGGTGGTAAATGAATCATGACCAGGATTACAATGCTCATACGATAATTCCTGCAATCCAGAATCCGAATTGAGACCAACAAATTCTTCATTAATATCTTGGTCAGAATTAGGGATAACTGAAATGGCATTATTAGCTGTTGTCCTCCCTGGTATGGAAATTGAAGGCTTCGTTGTCATTATGGGAAGACTAGCACCCTCATCAGAAAGGAAGGAACTTTCCAAGGATAAATGATAAGCTGCAAAAATTGCATATTGAACAACATGCTTGACCTTCTTCAGTTCTTCATAACACGAGCCCTTCAGCAGTACCTGCAAGAAGTTATACATAAAAGGTTAAGCAAGAAACATCTTCTAGGTGTTACTCAGAGACAACAATAAGAACAGAAATTATGTTTAAAAGTACAAAGGCTACACCGTATCTGTTGGAGATAATAATATATTATTATCTCCAACAATATCCACAAATATGACAAGAAATAATATATATATATATATATGGAGAGAGAAGGAAAGAAAAAAAAGAGCAAATTTAAGTACAAAAATTGCTAATTTTTAGCCAGACGATACTATGTACTACTGATGAAGATGTTTTTAACTCTCAAATTCTCAAGTATCTAGCTTTTTGACAAGCTGTTCCCAGAATCTGGAAAACCATTCCCCTTGGTAAAGAGCACTAAATTCTGTAATAAAAAGAAAACGACAATCTTTTCAATTTAAAACAATTTGACTAAACAGAACGGACAGATACATAGGGAGGAGGACTAGAGATTCTTCACGGATAATAGTAACCGAACATAAAAGCCAACGAAGTGAGGAGAGAAGCAGAACAACAATATTTGCACAACCCAACACCATCAAATAAGAAGATAGAAATGCTTGAATGTTGGAGAACAGACTTTCTTTTCATTTACTTCTTGTGATAGCATTGCAAAACATGTAGGTACTAATCCTAACAAGACATAAAATTGCAAAAAAACAATAACATTGTGGGCCACTTCTAAATCCATGTGAAAGAACATGAAGATCATATTAACGAGTACAAAGGTATACTAGATGGGAGTGTACACACTATGCATGTGGACATCAGATCTTGAAAATGTAAAACAGAGGCACCATCATTGAAAAGAAACATGGGAGTGAATGGGATAGTAGACAGAGATGCGGGCTTAATCACTCGAGTAGTAAAGAGCAGGTGTGGGCACCACATCACACCACACATCGGATTTGACTTTCCGTGTTTGATTGTGAATCATTGGTCTATAATTTGGCAGTAAACCCTTTTTCCCACAAGTCATTGAATTCTATTTTATCTTTATTGAGGGACTATGGAAAATTTAAATGACCAAATCTGAATAACCCACATGTTGCCAAATATAGACCAATTCACTAAACTTGGAGCTGCCACCTAATTTTTAGGGAAAACTATAAAACCCTAACTCCATGTTAACTTAAGCCAATGATCCATCACAACCAAAAATCTTGGGAAAGATCATTGATTGAGCACCTCTTTTGCCCAATCTAACAGATTAGACTCTACTAGTTTCTTTTCATAAGATTTATTTCAATTTTTAATTCCACATACTCATTTTATTTCATCTAATCCTTTTAATCTAACCTACCATCTAAGTGAGATGCACAATATAGACTGTTACCTAAACTAGAGTGTTTCCATTGTTGCAAAACTCTTTTTGATTCTAAGATAAGAAGCTTTCCAAAGATGGGGTGGAAAGTTTCCTAACATATTTTTCTAAAATTAGGTAGAAGAACTCTGGTTAAGGATGAATTTCTAAATATCTATACATTGCAGTGTGACCTCTTTTCAGTAAGTTTTTTAAAAGAAAAATTGCAAGTGATCGCAGTATGATCCATTTCCTAGTAGCAGGAAACTCCTACTGGGGTGACGCATCTTGCTCAAAAACTTCATTTCACTCTCTTATGTAAGATGATTGTAAGAAACTTGAGCCTGTCGAAGAAAACTCACTCCCAACTAAGATAGAACCTCTCAAACATACAACTCGTAAAGAAACAAAAGAAAAACAACTCAAACTTATTCTAGTACTTTGTATTTACCTAACATTTATCTATACTTAACAAAGACAATTTGTAGTTGACATCAATCTCCACTAATAATTCATATTTTAACAAATATATTACAACTAATTCAGAAAAAATATTTGTTAAAATATATTTATATGTTCAATATATAAAATATATACACTATGCTCCCGGCCTTAGAAACTTATATATTCCCTCACTCCCCGGCTCTGGCCCCTCTTCGTGCAACTAAGCTCAGAACCTCCCCATGAAGAAGGCATGATCCCCAATTCATGATACGTAAAGCCCCAACATCCCTTTCTAAGAGTCCTTCAAAAAGAATCTTTTAATCTCCTATGTCAAAAATGTAGGTCGTGAGGTTCCTAACGACCTCGTATACATATGACCAATATAATAATGACATCAGACTGGGTATAAACTGCATCTCCAAAGAATTTGAAGGCATCACTTCAAACAAAAAACTAGAATAACTTTCATCCAACAAGTCCAGGGAAAGTGGTACGTAGTTAATCTATAATTTTAGCCCCAATATCATGGCAGACTGTAATGAAAATGTCAGCTTTATCAACATCCTGCTCTATGTCTGCAAGCGCTCCAAATGAATAAAATGTGCACTGACTCACCCATGTTTAAAATAAAATAAAGTGCAGTGCTAGAAAGAATCAGAGAACTTCATTTCACAAGAGGAATGCATACAAGCCACGTGCTTAGTTACATCATATGTAACGAAACAAACTCATACAGAACTTAATATCTTCCAAGTATCAAATGCAATTGAAATTAATAAGAAATATTACCGTGCAACCTAAACGCCTAGGACAACCTTCAAAAAACATCAAGGTTTTTGAGGGCTTCTTGAATTGATTGGCTTTCTCAAGCGCTTTAGATACCTTTTCCAACCGAAAGATTTCACAACGTCCCAACCGTGTCGCAGAAATAGCATCAATTGACGGAGTTATAAGAGCACCAGTGCACCTCGCTATGCGCTCCAATAATGGCCTTTTAACATTCAACACTAAAGAGATCTCCTTTTCCAACAGATACTGTTGGGCATATGAAGATACACTTTTTTCTACAAGCAGCACATTTGGACTGTGTGCCTCTATCTTTGACACAATCATCTTCAGATGATCAATTTCCTGCTTAAAGAACAGAGTTCAAATTCCATTATAATTGCTCCAATCTCACTAGAAAGATGAATAAACAAGCCAATGAAGAAAAAAAAGAAACCTGTTGCAGTAATGTATCAAAAGAAGAGAGCTGATTAGGAACCCTATGGTACTCAAGTGCTCCTCCTAAAAGAAGTAATCTGGGGTTTTTGTATTGTGAAGTCATGCGCTTGTGTTTAATATTCTTTGTACAAACTATTCCTTTAACAAGTGTGCTGCATGCACAACAAATAAATAATTTCAATACTAGTGATGCACACTGGAGAAATACAAGTAGATAAAATATCTGAAACATGGTGACACAAAAACGATTAAATAAACAAAAGAAGATAAAAATAAAAATCTTACCTCTCATGAGGACTTCCTGATGCTATACACTTAACCTTTACATAATCTCCGGGATCCATACTGCCCCCTCTGCTAGTATCTGGTCTGACAAAATTTGCAGCTTGCCATGCTATTGCGGTAACAATGTCAAGCCAGTCTTCTGTGCTGCTTTCTTTGCCCACCTTGAAACCCTCCCCCTGTAACAATTGTAACACAAGAGCCCTAAAATGCCCCTGTACCACAGCTCTCAGAGATTCCTCATGGCCCCCATTTTGTCTATCCTTTGCCGCAATGCTAGCAAGGCTACTACTGGATGAAAACGCCACACCTGATTCTCCAATCTCATCATCCTCATCATCATAAGCAAATAAATTACTTTCTGATTCATCATTGTCGTCATCAGGTGGTGGAGGGAACCAAATTAGACCATTGTTTTTGAAATCCAATGGCTTTTGCAACGTGTCACATTCGTCCCGAAATATTGACAAATCATCAGTAATTTCTGTATCCTCAGTCCCTCTCATTGGCCTGCTTATAACAGCCATTTTGTCTTGATCAAAGGGAACATCATTATGAGACCTCGGAGTTCCCACTTCTTTCTGCTGTACAGAATGGCCAACTCTATTGGAAATCCTAGAGGGGCTGTCAGAAGGACTTGATCCCACTGACTTATAACTGTAAAATTCATGTCTAGCACTAATGCTACTTGCATCTATATCCGAAGTGTCATTATAGTATTCACTGGATGGGCTGCAAAAGTATCCTGCAGAATCCTCAGCCTTTTCTTCATCACTCCTACATTCATAAACACATTATTGACTAATCATTCACCCAATGAGAATCATATTCTAATCTGAGACTCGGAGACAAACTAAAAGCTCTTATAAGAATTTGGAAGGCATCACTTGGCCAGCATGATATAATTTCTTCAAAAATAATCATAACTAGGGCCGATTGGTGCAACTTATATAAGCTGCTTATAGCTTTTTTTAATTTGAGAGTTAGTGCCCAACTATTTGGCACATCTTTTGCTTACAGCTTATTAGGTAGAGAAATAAGCTAAAAAAAGCGAATTATCTAAAAGCTAGAGGAGGGGCGTTTTGGCTTCTTCTCTGTGATTACCAGCTTTTAAATCAATAAGTTGTGCCAAGCTGGATAATTGTAAAGAGCATGAAATTAGGTCACCCAATTAAATCACTAAGTCTTAACTTGAGTTTATTATACTCGCACCAAGAAATCAAAAAAATAAAAAATAAAACAACATAAACAGAATTCGATCCACATGTATGTAAAATAAAACCATTAAATTTTAAGCTTGCAGGTTCGTGAACTAAGAAAACATAAATTATTTAAGCATTTTGGCATAAGAACTAAGAAAACCGAAACTTCATACCATCGAATTTTCTAAAAAAATAAAGATAATCTGAAAAGGTATTTCTTTGTACCTGCTTGACGAGCGACGAACAGAGACTGAAGAGGAATGATCAGTAAATGAAGTAAAACTGCTTCTGGTCAAAGCATGGGGGGAATAACCATCCAACCTTTCACCACTAAAACTCGGCGATGGAGGTTCAGGGCTCTGTCTGGGAGACTCAGAAGGATAGATTTTATCACTATACTTTCGTTCCCCTTCATTCCTAATACTAATCTCTGAACAAAACTTGCAAGACTTAATAACAACCTGAGTACCCACGTTGCTTTTTGCATCACCTGACACAACATCCAAAGAACCATAGGCACGTACACAATCCACACACAACATCCTACCACATCCTTGGCAATGGAACTTATAGCAAGTGTCTGCAAAGTTCAATTCACACTTGCAACACATTCCGCAATTGTTATCAGGCATCTCAAATTCGCTGGATAAAGAAGTCAAATCACTTGTTCCCCAAGAAATCCTAGACCTAACGTTCTCTATCAAATCTAGTAGAGAACTATCAGGTATTCCCATAGAAAAAACCAACCCCTCCTCAATACAAAAACTGAATCCCTCTTCTTCTAATATAAAATTGAAATTAACAAAAAAAAAATTACAACTACTAAACCAAATTTATCTGATTCCTCTGGTATAAAAAACAACCCTGATTAACAGAATAGAAAATTATGAAACCCAACAAGAAAAAAAAGGTGGGTCATGATTACAAATGATTTTGATTTTTTTTTTGTGGCTATTTTAGGTAAGGACAGTGAAAGGATCTAAACTCCCCCTGGAATCACAAATTCTCAAAGGAGGGAATTGATGGGTACAATTAAATTCACAAAAGATTGGATTTTGCGTTTACACCAAAACGTAATCCAAACAACAACAATGACCCGTTAATTTTTCTCTTATTTATTTGGTTTTATGATCTGCGTGAGACTACCAAACCCTAAACCCCACTACCCGATCCCAAAAACATCAAGACTACAGAAACAAGATCCTCTATAAGCGACATGATAGATAAAATTGCAACTATAATCCTCTAAAGTCGAGAATTTAATCGATATGACAGAAAATAAACCCTACCCACCAACACCAAGTACAACAACAACAACTACTACAACTAACTGCTGAATTCAGTGAATTTGAAATGGAAAAAGGGTCAGAAAAAAAAACCCTTGAAATCAAGTGAAAAAAGGGGAACAAATTGATGCGATTACTGATATTACATGTGTATAACAAGAGATTTAGCAAGTAGAATTCAATACAGAAAAGGGGTTAGAGCTATAGAGAGAGAGAGAGAGAGAGAGAGAGAGATTTATTAAAGGATGAATAGGATGAGAAGGAAAAGTTGGAGAAGGAAGAGTACGGAAGAGGAGGTTGCGTTTGTGGCTCTAATCTCGAAAAACAGGTCCTGTTCTCTCTTGTTCTGCTTCTTCTTCGAACCCAACAACACCACCATTTCACTTTTCATACCCAACCTTCCCGGCAAGGCTTTCATTTTCATTCCCCACAGACAAAACAACTATTATAAAACTCTCTCTCTCTTTCTCTCTCTCTGACTTTATCTTATGCTTTTTACTTTCTCTCTCCATATCTCTTTCGCCCATGGAGGAGCAACCCCCGGTCCAAATTTGGACCGAAGGGCTGTTTGGGCCGTCCATTCATAATAATTTTAACGGTTTATTTTATTAGATATTTTAGATATTTTATTTATTTAAAAAAATTTATTAATAAATTAATTTGATAATTATAACTTATTTAATTTATTATATTTTTAATTAAAAAAATTGTATCTTTAAAAATAGATTATATATTTTTTTGGGTTAAAAATGTAATAAATTAAGTTATAAATCGAATCAATTTAATTTTTTGTGTAATAAAATATACAAAGTATTTAACAAAATGAACAATTTAAACTCGTAATAAGTTTCACAAGTTTAAATAACGTCATTCAATCCAAAATCTAAACTAGAGGGATCGTCCTCCTTCCTTTTGATGTTTTGATTTTGATTTTGATTTTGATTTGATGATTTAGAAATAGTTTGCTCATTCACTTTTTAATTAAAAAAGTTAAAATTTATTAAAAAATTAGTATGTCATATTACACATGTCAATCAATTATTTATTTTTCCTATAACTACCTATAATCTATTTAATTAAAGAGTCATTTCAAAGACTATAACTTTTAAAGAGTCATTTCAAAGACTATAACTTTTTTTCATTTTATAAAAAAGTTAGGCTGTGTTTGGAAAAACTCTCCAAATACATTTTCATCTCTTATTTTTAGTGTATTATTTGTTTAGAATTTTCAAAAATTAATTTCATACTTACTTTTGAAAACTTTTTTCAGAGCGAAAAAATTTGGGCTAACCGATCATCCTCCCAGACATGCGGCGAGTTGACCAGAACAATGCTATTTTTTTTTATTTTTTTTTACAATTGGCTCTTGTTATTTTTTATATTTTAAATAAAAAAATCAAAATATTTTAAAATTCTTTATGAGTTTTGAATAGAATTTTGAATTATGTGTTTGGTTATGAGTTATAAGGTTTTGTATCAAATATCATATATCACATCAAAAATTTCCCATTCAATTTAAAACTCATTTCAAAACTCATTCACTAAATAAATTTTCTACACTCAAATCATAATTCTAAAACTCACAAACTCAAAATACAACTCTATTCTCAAATCACATTTACAAAACTCTACCAAACACTACCTTAATAAGTCAAAAAATTATTGAAAGATAATTATTTGGAAATAAACTTATTTAGTAATTTTTTATTTTTTTTAATTAAAAAACGTGTTAAAAATTAGTTGGTTGATTTTTTATATTAAATTTTTAGTTATTTTATTATTTAATATGTGTTTAGTGATGCGGAATAAAACTAATTTTTTAGGTAGCTTATAAGATTAACGGTTCGAATTATCATTATAAATTCAAATGGAATTTAAAAAATAAAGGGTGAAACACCAATAAATCTCAAAATGTAATCTTGTGAACTGTTTAGTCTTTTTTTTTTTTTTTTATGAACTCAAAGGTCTCATTAAAGTAGAAATTACACAAAAGAATAGTTACTTACATATTTGGATTTAATTTTTTAAGGATAAAAGTGAGTTTCTCCAAATGTAAAATTACATATTTGGGCAATCCGCATTATAGAAGATTTGCATTTTCGCTTCTTTTGAAACAAATCTCACATTACGAACAAAAACGTAACAACTCCAATGTAACACATTAAAAAACACTTCAGTATATTTTTCTCAAATGTAACAAATATTAATAAAAAAAAAATTCTTACTGTATTTTTTCTAAACATAACACTCCAATCAATGTAATCTTAAACGTAACACTCTAATGTAACATATTCCAATGTAACACATACAAAAACACTACAAACTTCTTAATGTACTTTTTTCAAACATAACACTCACAGTTGAAATTATATTTGCTCAAATTTATTAAGGAATTTTTGTACTTCTTTTGGAATGGTTTAAAGAATCCCTCATTATTTTGGAACAGTTTGAAGAATCTCACATCCTTATCTGGAGTGTTATATTAAAGTGTTACATTTTGTAAAAGTACACTAAGAAGTTTTTTTTGTGTATTATATTAAAATGTTACACTAAGGAGTATTTTTTATAGTGTTATATTGGGGTGTTACATCAGAGAAAAGTACATTAAGAAATTTTTTTGGGTGTTACATTAGAGTGTTACACTAATGAGTTGTTTTGAAGTGTTATAATGAAGTGTTACGTTTGAAAAAGTACACTAAGGGCATGTTTGATTGGAGGGATTAAAGCATGGGATTGGGATTATTAATCCGTGGGCCCAATTATCCTATGTTTGTTTTGACACTTTGGTTTAGGATTATTAATCCAATGGATAATTAATCCAACAAATTTGTAGGATTATTAGTAATGGGGTAGGGGTGGGATAGTTAACACCACACTAATTTGATAGGATTATTAATACTTCACTAATAGTGAAGTGAATCAAACATGACCTAAGGAGTTTTCGTGTGTTACTAGAGTGTTATACTAAGAAATTTTTTTGGAGTGTTATGTTTAGGAAAAATACATTAAGATTTTTTTTTAGATTGTTATATTAGAGTGTTATATTGGAGTGTTGCAATTTAAAATTATACATTTGTCCAAAACTTATTAAGGAGTTTTTGTACACTTTTTGAAATATTTGAAGAATCTTACATCCTTTTAAAATATTTGAAAAATCTCATACTTCAAGTCATTTTTGTATTTCTTTTGATAATTTTTTTCTAATAAAAAAGATTCTCATACAAAAATTCATCTCAAATTTAATTATCATAAATTGTGTACCTTACCTTTCTAACACACACACACACACAAAAAAAGAAGAAGAAGAAGAAAAAGAAGAAAAAGAAAAAGAGAGAGAAAGAAACATAATAGAAATAAGGGTATAACCGTAAATCCAATTTTCAAATAATATATTAAATTTATCTTTCCAAAATCAATGGAACTAATTGGTATATAAGAAAATTCTTGGCACTAAATAGATTACCATTGCTCAAAATAGAATTATAGGTAAATTTTCCAAAAATAAAATATGAGAAGCTATAGAAAATAGTAATGTAGAGGGTAATGTTATATGATTAATGAACTATGTTATTTTTTGTCACGCCCCCAAAATAATACAAATAATTTAACTCATAAGAGAAATGAATATAATAGAATTAGTATACTTTCACATATCAGAGTCCATATTACAAAAGATGTTACATGCATTATATATTCATAAATGTTCATTCTGAATCTACAGTATGTAACATAAGTTAATAACAACAAAATGAATATTCTACGGGCTTACATCTTTCCAAGACATTACTTGGTTACAACAAAAGAGAGTCATAAGCTCTATACATATAAAGCCATCAGCTTAAATAAATATTTAAACACAAAATAACAAAATAGAGCCTCCAGCTCCTAAGTCCTTCCAAGTTACGTCATTGGAGGAAGCATGTTACCGGTACCTGAAAATGATTTCCCAAGTAGGGTGAGCCAAAACCCAGTAGAAACAGTCTATCACAATATATGAGGTTTAACTAAGATATAATTGTCAGCTAGACATCAAACATTTATGACCAACGCACAATTTCTCCCTGACCATTCAATACTGATGTTTACATCCTAATCCATTTCCATTGATTCATTCCAAGTTAATTCGTATCATTTCGATTCATATGCCTAAGTGTATAATTTTCAAAATAACCCAACCAAGATTATAACTCAGTGGTTCTCAATCAATACAACTATCACACAAGCACTTCAATCTTGCCATTTTACGAAAATTTCGTTCGCGGGATCGACACCCATGTACATACATAAATTTCGGGACTTTTACCTTGGACACTCTGGCCAACTTAATTTTCAATGGAGTCTATTCCCTATTTCCTCCCAAACAATAGAGTATATCCCCTTTCTCCTTCCAAAATGTTATACATATACAATGTATTTAAAAACGTCGTCATATTTAATGACCATCAACTATGCATATTCAATGCCTTATCATTCTGTCGTATTCAATGACATAATTTAAGTGATTAGTTTCATTTCACTTAATCCTCATGCAATTTCTACAACAATCATAGTTATCCTCCACTGATAGCCCAATATAAATATTTCTAAACAGATATACAATCTTTATAACAGATAATTCATCAAATTTCCATTGGTGAGTAATTTAAACAAATCCAACTACACCATTCATTTATACCTTTTCCCAATTTCACATTTCTCACGCCAATTTCATTATTTATACAAAAAATAATTATTCCAACATTTTAGGGCAAACTCCCTATTTTTCCAAATATTAATCCCAAGACTAAAATCAACTATTTTAACACAAGATAACTTCAAAACCAAACCCCATGATCAATTATACAACATCACATAAAAATCTCTCTTTTTAGACTTGAACCCAACCCTAGGTTTCTTCCAAAACACCCCAAATCTCACCATTTACCCATAACAACAAATAACTAGGTTAAACATCATAACAAAGTGTAGAATATCCCTACCTCAAAGAAAGAAGTCGAGCCAAGCAAGGATGGAACTTCAAAAGTGACGAAACCAACTTTTATTTGGATCAAAAGTGAAGAGCTTGAGGAGTTCTACCTTTTTCATTAAGGCACAAGGGTTGAGAAACCACGAAAACTAGGTGGAAATCTAGAGAGAGAGATTATTTTAGAGAGAGAGGGTCTCACTTTAGGGTTTTGAGATGAATAGATCTGAAAAAGTGATGTAAAAAGTGCTTTTCGCGATCTAATATACGTGCAGTCCGCTCAAGCGGAGAAGTTGATGCTCAAGTATCAGACACAAAGTTTTGTTCCGCTTTAGCGCAAAAGTGGCCCGCTCGAGCGTAGAATACACACATCCAATACCTTGGTAGACAACAGACAAACCGCTCAAGCGCAATAAAAGCCGCTCGAGCGCCCACCCACTCGAGCGTAGGAAATGCCACTCGAGCGTGGGAAACACCCCTCTAATATTTTGCAGACGTGTAAAATACTGAGTGATTGCAAACCCCGCTTGAGCGGAAGACCAAAATTCTGGGCAACAACAATCAAGACTAACTAGCAACCAATCTATTCCAAACACACCCAAGACATTCCAAAACTCAAATTCAAAGAAGAAAAGAAGGAAAAGACATCAATAACAATATTAAACCACAAGACCCAAGTCCAGAATATAACGAGTGACGGGTCAAAACCTGAATCGCTATATTTTTATTTATTTATTAAAAATTAAAAAGTAATCAATATAATTTAGAACTAAAACAACGTCATTGTCATGTCATTTGTATACTTTTTTGGGTGATTTATAGACTGTTTAGTCCTAAAAGTTTTCTTGTAGGCTAAAAGGTCCCATTATAGGGAAATTGACCATTGAGGGCATATACATTGCGTGCGGGAGTTGTAACATTAGTGGGCAACCTTCGTCATTTAACACTGTGTGAAATTAGTGAACTAGGACATCATTTCCCTATGGTGTTGCATTATTATTTCCTTCCTGGGCAATGGTGAAGTTGCATAGAAGGAAAGATTTGGGGTGTCAATCTCAGGATGACTAACATTGGGGTAATTTCGAAAGGAAACCTACATTCGAAAGCAAAAAGGGCAGAAATATTTGGGGGAAGGTAACCCTAATTTATAGAAACCCTAATGTAAATGTTCCCCAATGTTGTCGTGGTACCGTTCATTTGTAAACACATTGTCGCTAAAGCGAAAAAGGATCGTTGACATTGACGTCGGACTGTGTATGAGTTAGGAATGGCAATGGGGCGGGGTGGGGCCGGGGATCACCCTCCCTGTCCCCGATGGTGGAAACTCCCCCGTCCCCGGCCTCGATCCCCAACGGGGAACCCACTACCACCCCCACCCCCGCCCCGCCCCCAAAAATCCCCGACCAAAAAAAAAAAAAAAACAGCTCCAAAAAATAAATTCATCAACAACAACAACAACATCAACATCAACAAATCTAACAGATCAAAAAACATTTTCATCATTTTCATCACCAACAGATCTTCATCAACATCTTCATCTTCATCTCCACCATTTTCCAGATCTGAAGAACAAAAGCAAAAAAGAGAGAGAGAGAGAGAGAAGTAAATCCGTGAGAGATAGAAAGAGAGAAGGAGATCCGTGAGAGAGAGAGAGAGAGAGAGAGACGGAGATACCTACTGTGAGAGGGAGATGAGTCAGCGGTGAGGGAGCTCTGTGGTTGTGTGTTAAGAGAGTGAGAGTGAGAGTGAGAGTGAGAGAGAAAGGGGCCAGACCAGATGATGCCTCTGTGTTGTTTGTTGTGCCAACTCACACACCACACACATATATATCATGTGTTATGTTTGTACCAAACGCGCACATCACACACACACGTATATATATATATATAATAACTCACACACCACACACATATATATCATGTGTTATGTTTGTACCAAACGCACGCATCACACACACACGTATATATATATATAATAATATATATATAACCACACAACACACACATATATTTATACATACATGAACAGAATCGGGGGGCTGAACGGGGCAGAGGCGGGGGCGGGACCGGGCCGGGGTTAGAAAATGTATCCCCGTCCCCGGCCTGAACATCATCGGGGATTTATTTTTAAATACCATCCCCGGCCCGTCGGGGGTATTTTTCAAAGAAAAACCGCTCAATTCGGGATCGGGGGGTCGGGTCCCCGTCGGGCTAGGTTCAAATTGCCATCCCCAGTATGCATTAAGGTTTCTTGTGGATTGAACGCCAGTATTACTTGTGGAAATGTCTAAATATGACCGTAAGGAATGGAGGTATGTACTGTGTTATAGTCATTTTTCGATTTGTAAAGTTGTTTGTTTGATAGTAATAACAATAGTGTGGGGATGTAATGTTGTTGTTTTTGAACTGAATGTCGAAAGGAAGAAAGGTTTCCGTGTAATGAGAATGATGTTACTATGTCTAAGTGGGCAATGGATTAGTGTTTGAGTTTGTTGTTGTTGTTGTTGAAAATTGATAGTGTGTTTGTGTTTGTGGAATGTTAAGATCTATGTTAAAACATTATTGGGTACGATATGGGGAATGATTAACGTATGTAAATTCGTGTTTTGAAATGTTTTGAAATCTGTGTTGGGCAATTTTATTTGAATAACATTGTTGTTTAATGTACTAGTTAGCGTTCGTGGGGTTGAATCGTTGATGTTTAATATATTAATTAGCTAAACATTTAACTAACTAATTACAAAGCAATTATCCTAATTAATTACAACACGAATTAACTAGCTAATCTACTTGAATAATTACATCACTTATAAGAATTAGCTACAACTATCTAAGCAAAACAACTAAATAGCCTCGGGAAACGAGGGATGCATGCGTGCTCGATTTTGCTACCTGAAAAAGCCACTGCCTTGCTGTTGCGAGCCTCTGTTTACACATTTGAACACTGAAAAGGCTGCCCACTTCCAGAACACCTCCACTTCAACGTACCAACACACTGTGCAATTTTCATTGGTGGCTGATAGGGGGCAAGTCGGCTACCAATGGTGGCCGGTCGACTACCACTGGTGGGCGGTCAGCCACTGATGACATGAACTCCTCTTTTTGCTGCAACAGAGAGTAGACAGAGCAAAACAGTGTATTCACATAGGTTTGTGTGCACTGTTTACACTCCTTATCATCAAACAAGCTCAAACGAGAGAAACTCTTAGCCCTCAAACCATCAATCAAGAAATTTCCATGCATGATGGCTAAGGAACCAAGTTTGTACAAGTTCAATAAATGCACAAACAAGACCAAAATTACTACCACCCTATCATGCATGATCAAGGGTAATGGTGAACTAGGAAAATAACACATTTCATCACTATTGAGTATGAAATGTCCCATTTGCCTTGTGTTCAAATTAACGTCCGATTTGAATACATGCAATGCAACACAAAAAGATGCTTATCTTGCCTCTTTTACTTGTTCATTTTGTTTACTCATTTTACATTACCGATTCATTCTTTAATCGATTTGTCCAAAAGTGAGTGTCCTCTAATGGAAAGATGGCTCAAACCATGAGTTGTTCTGGACATGAAAGAGGCATTACACTGTTGGTAATGAACCCCCTAAGGGATTAAACCATTAGGTGCAACATCTCAATTTCACACTTAAGCAAACAAGTGGTTTGAAACCATTTTCAAAGCAAACAAAAGAGTGAAGAATGGAGGGAGATTGTAGAGATTTTAAGTGCTAGAATGAAGTACAAAACAATACTAAAACATGTTTTCAACTAAAAAAAAATGGTGATTAAAGCATTAAAATACTGAGCTAGTGAAGGAATGAACACTACAACTATACAATACAAGCCTCAACTAAATTAACCAGCCTAAAACAGAGCCAAAATAGATCAAAACAGAGGGCAAAACATGTTGGACTTAAGCTAAAGTAAGTTAGAAAAACATATTAACTCATGAAACTAACTAGGCATGCAAACAAGACACAAGAGGGGGAGGCTAACCCTCCAATTTTGGACTTCAAAACAAGGTTTTTACCACTAAAAAACCTCTGAGATTCAGTGGTTAAAAGGCTCAAAAAAGTTATTTTCAAAGTGATGAAAAGATGGCACAAAAGCTTAACAAGCTAAGAAGCAAAAAGGGTGGACAACCCCCTAACTCAAAAAGAGCTCAAACCACCACTTTTATGTCACCAAAACATAACTTTTTACATGAAAAAACCAGCCCCAAAAACAATTAAAAGGATGGCAAAACAAGTATTGAAAATAAGCTCAAATAACAAGTGTTATACCTCTTGAAGCTAAGACACGAAATAGGCAAGAAACCAAGCTCAAACCTCCTTCTAGAGCTCAAACAAGGCTCAAAGTAATCTCATCCAAAGGTGAGAGTATTTGGTTAAGGGTTGATATGCAAAAGCTAAGAGAAACTAAGTTATAAGACACATAATATCAAGAGAGAGAGAGAGAGAGAAATCTAGAGAGAGATATATATTTTTGGTCTAAATCTTTTAACCCTCCAAAATGGGGGAGGAACCCCCCTATTTATAGAAAAACACCCCTTGAGCTTAGATACATCCTACCATACACGTGTATGAATATACAGCTCAATGTGCAACAGCTGGCACAACTGTCAATAAATATCTGGAAAAAGATATTGTGGCCGTCGGCCACCACTGATAGCCGACCGGCCACCACTGGTGGCCGACCGGCCACATCCATGGCCGACAGGCACAACCCATGGGCAACAGCTATGAGAGGTGGCCGACAGGTCACCAAGAGGTCCAAACACCAAGTTTTGGTCCAAAACAAGGTAGAGAAAGAACAAGGTTTAAAGGCTCAAAAACAGGGCATTCTGCCGAGGACTTCGGCCGCTTAAAACGAACACAAACACACAATCATCGAGTGCACAAACAATGACGTCCAAGTCTTGAGGACGGTAAAAAATGGGATGTCTACGGCATGTACATGGCACATAATGGTTTGGAATGGGAAAATAGTTGTTGGGTATTTTAAACGTGAATTAGTCGAATACGTATTCAGGATTCAGATGAATTGGAAATGTGTGTATGGTATTAGGGAACAATGTGATTATGATTATGTTGCTGTTGTTCTTGCTTGTAGAAGCATGACATTGCAAAATATATGTAGTTGTTGTGCAACACTGTATTTAGTTTGTGTACTAAGTGGTATTGGTTATTTATGCAGGTGTGACGCTGAGGCAGTCGCCATGTAAGAGGTGTAGTGGCGTGCCACGTGACGTGGGGGATTCCGATTTCATGTCGGACAGGATGGTAGTCAAAAGACAGGGCAAGTTACCATTCAAGGGGAAAAAGAAAATTGTTCATGTAATGAAGAAACTGGTAGTTGACACTACGCGTTTGATGTATCGTTCTAATATCAACGGGGTTATCAAGACCGTGATAGAAATCAACTTGAGAGAATCCCACGAACGACACTTGTGAAGGACACCGTTCTGGCCAATGATTAATTTCATCCGCCAACATAACCTGACGCTGAATGCATATGAAAAATGTGACGACACGATATTTTGCATAATGCAGACCTATAATCGTAAGAACGAAAAATTCTACATCTAGGGGAAAGGTGTACCACTTCGACAAAGTGATATCCGACTAATTTTTGGCATCCAATGCAGCGTGGACTAGCTTGATTTGGCTCATGGGTCAAGGCCACCGTTTGATTTCATTCAGTGTCACTGCGACATTGTGGGGAGGATATCGTGCAAAAAAATTAAGGAGCTGTTAGACGATACAGTACAAGGCAATATTCGTCATGACAAAGAAGATGTCGCAACGCTACTGTCGTTGTATATATGTGTGAAACTGTTTTTTACCACGACCGAAGAGTCAATTGGCTAGGCGTTTGTCCGAGTTATTGACAAACTAAGTACAATACAGTTATATGATTAGACGGTTGCAATACGGACCGTGTTAATCACGCTACTGAACAAGTTCCACGATCGGACAGAAAGGGTAACCGGATGTGTTATTGTTTTGCTCGTAAGTTAATGTGACATGTTTCAAGTAGTATGAATTTTCCAATTAGTGACATGTTTCAATTAGTTTAGTAGTACATAGTGTTCATGAATGTATTTACAATGTATTAGCAGTTTTTTTTTTATGTGAACACACCAACATCATCGAGTCGAAATGACACAATGTGCTACCATGGTTCTCCAAATGGAACATTGCAACTTTGACAACAAAAATGAAAGGGGTCGACTTGACTCGCGGAGGACAATTTCAGGTATGACATGGTAGGATGATTTGAATGTTATTATTGAAAAATACATGGTGGATTGGGTAAAATTGTGTGTGATGTTTGACAGGTGAGGTACGATAAGCTGGAGGGTGCAATTATTGAATGGTACAAACTTGGTACAACATTAGTTAGTGATAAATGTACGAGGACACAAGGCAAAGTCTTGGACGTAAAACTAGTGTCGGTGCATGCTGGAGTTGCACATAAGGATGTTGTTTATGATGTTGTAGAGTCTAGTTTTGACTGTTGGAGAGTGGATTCACCAGCAAGGGGCCACGTTGAGAAGGGCAGAAGGATGGACGAGGTAGACACCCATGAGGGAGGCATCAAGTGTGTTACGAAGCATGGTTTGGGCGTGGTTGTTGGAGGTGAAGGGTGGCCAGTATTATTTCCAGATTTGTTGGATTTGTTAACCATGCAACCAACTGAGGATGAGGATTCAGAAGCAATCAGTGATAGTGATAAAATGAGGGAAGCGTTTAAAAGAATAGTAGAGTTGAAGGACGAACTGAGATAGAATCGGAATGTGTGCGTGAACTAGAAGGGAGAGTTATGAGCATGGAACGTGCACTTGGTTCGCAAGCTGCAAATTTGTGTATGGGGTTTGATAGTGTCATTAGTTAGAAGGACGCTGAAATTGCATGTTTAAATGCCCTCCTGTCCGAAATGAAAACAACAATTGCATGGTTAAAGGACCAGGTTGACAAGTACAAGGTGCATGAAGTAACGCAGTTGGCTAGGAACGCAGCTCAAGTCGGAGCACATCATTAGACCAAGGTGGTGGCTGTAGGTGCATGAAGTAACGCAGTTGGCTAGGAACGCAGCTCAAGTCGGAGCACATCATTAGACCAAGGTGGTGGCTGTATGCCCATGCCACAATGCCATAATGGAATCGGCAAGGAGGGTCCACCGAAACATGCAAACAATGTCGATGCTAACGGATGTGCAGTAAACGAGCCGTGTTATGACGATGTTGATTGAGTGAATCGAGTTATTATTTTGGAAAATATATTGAAACCAAAAATGGGTGAAGCTACAGATCGGTTTCCATTAGTACAAGAAGGTGTATTTAGTCCCAAAGAGGAACAAGGTCCACGCCGTTCAGTGGCCACAAGTAACGCAGCCCCAACAGCAAACAATACAAACATTAAACACGTTCTAGATCGGCCAGGTAGCGACGTGGTAGATAGGGTAATAGACTTTGTGAATATTGAGACCCCAACTATCACATCGTTGGTACGGCTTGTGAAGAGCAAAGCTAGGCGGGAGTGGAGGTTAGACGATTACGAGTATCCTGGGATGGTAAAGCGTTCCAAACAGTCAAAAAATGAGGGCAACATCGAGGCAAATACAAATGAGACTGTAATTAACGTTGAGGACGACGACGGAGGGCGAAAAACATGGGCAGGATTTGGAATGAAAAATCGGCATGCGGTTTGGAAAATGTTAGCTGAAGATGAACAAAAGCTGTTAGAGGTGGTGTACACCTTCGAAGGGGACGAGTAATGTATACGTTTAACAGTATTGTTGTTGTGGTTTTTGTGAAATTGTTTATACCATTTCAATTGTACTTATGTGATTATAATTTGGTGTAAAGCTGTGATATGGAGTGCACTAGATCATGGTGTGCATGTTAATTTCAAAGACATCCAGGCGCTTGTACAAGGGGGTGCAACCGCCGGGAACGTTAGTATGTTATGTTAGTGTCGGTAACACAATATCACCAGTCCCACAATGGTTGTGAGATACGTAACGTTGCCATATATGCGCATCATCGTGTAAGATGAATATACTTGGAAATGTGTGTAATTTGTGTTGTTAGGTTATTGATGCATATGCTAAAATTCTAATAAGTGCACAAAACCTGTTAGCTTCTAATATTGTTAATTTCAGCAAATCTTACTTCCACGGCAGTGTGTGTTCGATGTGTATATATTATTATCAGTAGGGTTTCATAGTTTCTTAATTTGTTTAATTTATTTTTAATAATGGGTTAGTAATGGTGTGGATTTTGGTTGGTTTGTCAATGTTTGTAGGACATGATACAGAACCCAAGCGTAACGTCCAAGAACCGTTACCTTACGTAACAAAGACATTTTGTTGGTTGTGTAGTTGTTAATGCAGTCATAGGGTACTTAGTATTGAATGAGCAGTTGTTTCAATCTCAGTGTTTGAAGTGAATGAGATGGGTAGGGGCGTTGCTGAAAGTAGCGTAATTCATATTGTGTTAATTAATTTTATATGTGGATAACGTAATGTAGGATCATTCAATCGTACCGTATTTTGTGTTTTTGAGGTTTGCATTATGGTAAGAATGTGGATATTAATCTAAAATTGTGAAGTTCGTGTTTTGAAATGTGTTGAAACCTGTGTTGGCAAAATTTATTTGAATAACATTGAAATTGTGCATGGGTATGTATAATTGCATACAAATATTGTACGTAGTAAGGCGGTAAACATGTTGACGATGAGTGTTGTTGAATGTACTAGTTAGCATGCGTGGGGTTGAACCGTTGATGTTTTATATTTTTTGTTTATGGCTTGTACATGGCACGTTATGGTTTGTAATGGATGTATATTTGCTTGGGTCTTTTAACAGTGCATGAGTCAAATCCATATTGAGAAGTATATAAATTGATACTTTGTTGATGGTGTTATCAGTTGTGGGAGTATTACATTGCATAATACATGTACATACCACGTGACATTACACGCACAACACACATCTAAAGTATTTGTACACCATATTAATATATTAAAATTTCATGTAACATCACACGCACAACACACATCCAAACTCTTTGTTAAGCAACACAATTGTGTGGTTAATGTGGGTTATGTTACTTCCTTCACTGTTGGGTAACAAAATTACGAATACTTGTATTTGTGAAACTGAGCCAATTTTTTGTGAAAGGTTAGTGCAACCGTGAAACGTAATAGGAGGTGGTAGGACACAATGCATTTGAGACAATGCGATAAATGTAAAAACAAACCCACATTTCACATCATATTTATTTGCGAAAGTAAAAGCATTACGATGTGCATGCTCAAATTAACGGTAAAAAATGTTTGGAAACAAAAATGTCCGACGTTACAATGAATTGGGAACAGACCCAAAATTCGAACAGAAAATAAGCATGGTGTAACACAACTAAATCGGCTCCTTGCATGTCTTCCTATTGTGGTTGCCAATTTGTCCACACCGACCACAACGAATCCGCTGCACAACCTCACCCTTTGATGGAATTCTCTTACGTTTAGGCCTGCCAGGCGAACGGTTCACCTTTGGTGGCGCAATCATATAATCATTGGGCATAAATGCCGATTTCTCAATAGTTGGAATCGGATATATTGTTCCTCTATACGAAGCTTGGAATTCGTCAATATGAGAGTACCTTTCAATCGAATCGTATATACTCCATCCATTGTTACGAAAAGCGACAACAGCATGGGACTGAGGGAATCCATTCAGCTGCCACTAGAAACATGAACACGATTGCCTTGTCACATCAACCAAAACAAATGGGTGAGAGTGCACCTCGTAAACATTGTCATTAGCCTGACTGACATTTCAAGCCCTACTGTTATTGTACGTCATGACCTATTTTGTCTCTATTTTCGGGCAGAATACACTGGCCTATTTCCTTGACTTGACTCTACGCTCTACCATTTATTCCATTATTTGACCTCTAACCATATCAACTAACCTAGTAATTGGAAGATGACGGGCCTCCCGTATCCAATTGTTAAATGATTCAACTGCGCTCGACCACATCTCACCACAACGTTGCCCCCCGAAAGGTATAAGACAATCAAATAAAATTCAACCTGAATTCCAAAAAAAACCCAATCAGGTACCATGTCACTATACAAAATGAATTGAAAAAAATGAACCCATTAAACTACTATGCGAACCGGGTACAATCAAACTCACATGAAGTACGCGTTATCCCAGTGGGTTGGATGCAAGTCTTTCAAAAAAAATTCAATCACAACCGGGCTGGACTCCTTTAACACCTTTAATTTCTAATTAAAACAAGCTATAATAGGCGTGTAAGCACATTCTCGGAGCTTGCGCTTCAACCCAACTTCGTGTGATACGTTAACATATTTCATTCGGTCTCTCAAATTCATTTGAAGATGTAGCAAGCAAAATGCGTGATGTGCCGAAGGGAAAATAATTGGCATAGATTGTTAAGGACCCACGTGACAATCAGATATGAACGTCAACAAACGCTTGTCACCCACGACTTCTTTAAGATTACATGGAAACCACTCCCAATTTTGTTGATTTTCAGAGTAAACAATTGCAAAAGCCACCGGAGACAACCCTGCAAAAAACAGTGGACCAACCATATTTGAAGTACACACCATGGAAATGCAAAATGTTAGTGTATCCGTAATCCTGCATGCAATACATATATGTATGAAGGATTCATAAAAGAATCAGATCGAAAATGTTAAATTATTTTACAATTACAAAATAAGGAAAAAAATGTTGATACCTCCTTACCTTTGTTGTCATCCTTCGCAGTAGCAGCTAACAAATTCCCTTTGAATCTACCTTTCAAAAACGTCCCATCCAAAAAAAGTAACGGCTGACAATGATTGAACCCATCTATACATGCACGGAATGATATGAAATACCGAACAAACCTCCTAGTTTGTTGGTGAAATTCAAGGTTAATGTAACTGTTTGGGTTCTTTTCCCTAACGGAATCGCTATACCACCTAAGTTGGTCGAACGACATAGCGTAATCCTCATACACTTCACCCATCGCTTTCTCAACCCATAGTTTGTCGCACCTAAGTTGGTACTGGTGTGTGATCACCTAAGTTTGTCAACCTTAAAATTCTTATACCCGGGGATATCTCACAACATATACATCGCATCCTGTACCAAGTCGTCAAACTTCCCATAAATAGCATCGACCAGTTGTGCAAATGTCATCGCGTGATGCAATCAAACAACAACATTGCACTACAAGAATTTACACAATTGCCGACCACTTTTGCCGACCAATGTCACGCAAACCATAATCGAACCGTTAGACCACTAACATATACGACAATGAATGAATAAAAAAAATGACATTTGACATTTCACACCAACTGTTCGTTGCTGATGTTACATACTGTGAACAAAATCAGACTGTAAAATCCATGAGAAAAAAAGCACACCCATACTTCACCCCCCTTAAAAATTACCTTACATATTACAAAAATTCAAATCCAAATAACATCAATAACATTGGCAATAAAACTAACCAATTAAAAGCAACTGTGCATTTGTGGATGTTATGAGTACCCATAATGAAACCATATGAACAAACGCAAAACATTAAAAAAATAGGGGAAAATAATCCCACAAAAACACTAATCACAATGATAATGGCATGCCAATAACATCACAAATCACCACACTGTCAACCACAACGTCATGGGCAATAACATATACAAATGCAAAACACACAACACCGCGACTCACCTGTTGCAGTCCTGACCGGTCCAGAAAGCAATGCACAATGACGACGATTGAAAAAATCACCCAAGACTATGAACCAATGGAACAACCCAATCAACATCCACCCCCCCCTCCCAAAGTCAAACCAAACCCTTGCACACATTAACATTACCAAATCCCCAGCCAACACATCGAATCCTCTATTTAGGAAAAAAAATCCCACAAAGGGTATTAATGTAAACTGTAAAAGGCCCAAAATTAACTAAGGACCAAACAAAAAGGGACTAAATGGTGTATAAGAAAACTCTTAGGACTAAATGGTTAAACTTTTCACAAAATAGGATTTATGGGTAAATTTTCCTAATTTTTTATATAAAAAATTATATGTTCAATAGGCTTCGTAATGTTTTAAAAACTTTGTGAGAATGTGATTTCTTCTCAGAAAATGATATAGATTAAAAGTTTGCATATTTAATATTTTCATTTTTTATTATTATTGGTGTTTTTGTTGGAACAATCTTCTGTGTAAAATAAATAATTTGAAACAAATCAAACAAATAAAAATAAATTACTTACAGAATTTATTTACCGAACCGAATAAATATTTAAAAGATCAAATCGAGTTTGTGACATTATATCCTTAAGGCAAATTCGCCTCACTTCAGTGCTTACGGATGAATAGCGTCTATCTCCCAAGATATAATGATCTACACAAATTGTAGTAGCACTCCAAACAATTTGTACGGCGAACCAAACCTGTGTTCTATACTCTCAGAATTTTTTTCTAAAATAATATGAAGAATATATCTATGCAAGAGAGCAAAAGAATGCAAGAAGATGATTTTTGAAATGTTCAAGATACCCCAAACTGTTGGAATGTACTGGTATTTATAGGGCCGAACAGGTCTAAAAATCAAACTGAACAGATGTAGTTTGAAATGAATAGGTGCAGAAACTGTTTTGAACAGATAACTGCTGGCAGTTTGAATATATCCAAAAACTGTTGATAGTTTTCAACCTGTTAGAACAGTCTAATCTGTTGGGAATTTTGGACTGGAAGAGACATAAATTTGGACAAAAAATTTGAATTCAAATAGGTGCAAAATTCAAATTTTTCCTGCAAGAATTTTTGAAAAAATTCAAAATAAATTTTGTCCAAAAAAATAATATTAGAACTGACCCGACCCACTATCCACACCTGGCATGGCTCAGCTCAGCTCAGCCGGCCGGTCGGACAGACGGACGGCGATAGCACGCGTGCGTGTGTGTGGTGGTGGTTTGGACTAAGGTTTACTTTGTCCATAATTCTTCCTTTTTACAAACTTGGGGTGTCCCTTGGTGCTCAACCCAAGTGTTGCCACCTATAACTTGTATACACACATAAGTTCTCTTAAGTTTCCAATGTGAGATAACCATTTCAAAGAAACCCATATTTTACTTCTTGAATTGTCCATTCCACGAACCTAAAAACAGCATCAACTTCCCATTCACTCATAAATGGTTTTGACGAACCGTCTTCACCGTGTGACTTGCTATGCGACAAGTAACACGCCACCTCTTTAGACCCACCCCAAAAGATGTGTGGGCCCCACTCAAATTTGGGCTCAAAGTTGGCCCAAAAAAAGCTTATAAAATCATAAATTCCAGCAATCCCCCACATGAATGGAATTTGACGGAGAGAAAATGCAACAACATGATCTAATTATAGAGAGTACAGAAATTGAAAATATTCTGTAAAGGATAAGTAGATTTTGGCTTTGAACTTTCCCTTGTGAGACACTATCGGATTTACAAGTTAACCAGTGAACATGGTATCTTGAACTGTTCAACCATTTGTGTAAACCAAGACAATAGAACTCACACAGTATATTACCAAACACAGTTTAGTTCTCATTATTGTGTTCATTTTGAACAACCTGGTCTTTCATGAGTACTCTAGAGAATTGTAGCCCTTCACAAATTCTCATAGAAACAGCCCAGTTCATACTCATATAGGTGATTCTTATGAAGAGTATCCTGCCATACTCCACTAGGTTTTCCTAGATATAAGAATCATTAAAAGTATTACTTAATCTAAAACGCTGTAGATATTACTATTTCATTATAAAAATGGGTAGGAGTTTGACTCCCCAGTGATCCTTATGAGTTATACACAACTCGGTTGTCCTTTTGAACTTAGATCTTGGGATCTCTATTCAACTAGGTTGGGTTGCCGTTGTGGTAACTCTTATTTAATAGGCTTAAGTCCCATTTCCCTCGACGAATCCTTAACTAACTCTCTTGCTAACCCTTTGGTTAGTGGATCTGTTATGTTATCTTTAGACTTCACATATTCAATGGAAATAATTCCATTTGAGAGTAGTTGTCTCACGGTGTTATGTCAACGACGAATGTATCGTGACTTACCGTTATACATATGACTCTATGCTCTACCTATTACTGATTGACTATCACAATGTACGCATATAGCAGGCACCAGTTTTGGTCACATTGAAATATCTTCAAGGAAGTGACAAAGCCATTCTATTTCTTCCTCAGCTTTATCTAAAGCTATAAGCTCTGATTCCATAGTAGACCTAGCAATGCAAGTCTGTTTGGAAGATTTCCAAGATACAGCCGCCCCACCAAGAGTAAAGACATACTCACTGGTGGATTTTGAGTCTCTAATATCTGATATTCAATTTACATCACAGTATCCTTCAAGTACTACTGGATATCTAGTATAATTTAGCCCATTGTTACGAGTAAATTAGAGATATCTTTAAACCCTTATAATTGCTTTCCAGTGTTCTACTCCTACTTAATTTACTTACTACATAAGCTATATCCGAGGCGAGTGCAGTACATTAAGCTTCCAATAATTTGAGCATACTCTAATTGAGAAATACTTTTCTATAAATTCTTAGAAAGGAACAAATTAGCATCCATAGGTGTTCTAACAAGATGATTATCATCTTTGCTTAATTTATCCAGTATTTTCCAATGTAATGTGATTGTGACAAAGCATAACCATCTAATGTTTTGGTAATTTTCATACCAAGTATTACATCAACAATCCCCGTGTCTTTCATGTCAAAATGTTTATTTAACATTTTCTTGGTAGTTTTAATTATATTATTATTATTACCTATGATGAGCATATCATCCACATAAAGACATATTATCATATAACCATTGTTTGTGTTTTTAATATAAACACATTTGTCATATTCATTAATTTTAAATCTATTTGACTTCATTGCCTCTGTTAAATTTTTCATGCCATTGTTTTGGCGCTTGTTTTATACTATATAGTGATTTAACCAATTTACACACTTTCTTTTCTTTTCCTAGAACAGAAAATCCTTCTAGTTGTTCCATGTAAATTTCTTCATCTAACTCACCATTTAAGAAAGCGGTTTTCACATCCATTTGATGAATTTCTAGATTGTACAAAGATGCAATGGCAATTAGCATTCTAATGGTTGTTATCCTAGTAACTGGTGAGTATGTGTCAAAGTAGTCAAGGCTTTCTTTTTGTCTATATCCTTTGACCACAAGTTTTTCCTTGTATTTGTCGATTGATCAATCTGCTTTCATTTTTCTTCTGAAAATCCACTTGTACCCAAGAGGTTTACAACCTGGTGGCAAATCCACCAATTCCCAAGTGTGATTTTACAAGATGGATTCAATTTTGTTGTTTACAACTTCTTTCCATAAAGGAGCCTCAGGATTGGACATAACTTCTTTAAAAGTTAAAGGCTCATTTTCTAACAAAAATATTAGAAAATCTGGACCAAAAGATTTTGAATTTCTAGCACGTTTACTACGCCTAGGTTCCTCTTCCTCATTTTGATCTATCTCTTGCTCTTGTTCTTGATCATGATTAGTAATAGCATCGTAATATCTTTTATTGGTACTAGTCTCTTGTCCAGTTTTATTCAAAAATACATGTTCAAAGAATGATGCATTCCAAGATTCAATAATAGTATTTACATGTATTTCAGAATGTTCTGATTTATGAATCAAAAACCGATATGCACTACTATTCTTGGCATAACCAATGAAAATGCCATCAACAGTTGTAGGACCTATCTCAGTCTTTTAGGACTAGAAATAGCCACTTTAGCCAAACACCTCCACACTTTTAAGTATTTATAGGATGGTATTCTCTCATGTCACATTTCATAAGGTATTTGATTCACTTTCTTTTGGGATACTTTATTTAGAATATAATTAGCAGAAAGTATTGCTTCCCTCCACAAGTTCTAAGGTAATCTAGAACTGATTAACGTGGCATTCATCATTTCTTTTAAAATCTTATTTTTCCTTTCAATAATTCCATTTTGCTGAGGTGAGTAAGGAGCGGTGGTTTGATTAATTATTCCATGTTCTTTACAAAACTCACCAAAAGGTGATTCATATTTACCACCTCTATCACTTCTAAGTTTTTTATTTTTCATACGAAATTGATTTTCAAATTCATTCTTATATTGAATGAAAGTTTCCAAAACTTCATCATTGGTTCGAATTAAATAAATATAACTATATTTATATAGTTATCTATGAAAGTGATAAAATATTTTTTCACATCTCTAGTTTGAATTGATTTAAAATCACAAATGTCACTATGAATTAATTCAAGTGGCTCCATACTTCGTTCAATTGGATAAAAATGAGTTTTAGTTAATTTTGTCTCAACACAAATTTCACATTTATGATTTAAATCAATGTCAAATTTAGGTAAACATTCCATATTAATTAATTTACGCAAAGATTCATAATTAACATGTCATAGTCTACTATGCCATAAATTTGAAGACTCAAGCAAGTAAGAATAAGATATATTATTATTAATAACAGAAGGAACAACAGTCATTACATTTAGTTTGAAAAGGCCATTAAACATGTAACATTTTCTTACATACATCTCATTCTACGTAAGTACAAATTTATCACTCTCAAACACTAGCCTAAACCCATTTTTACTTAATAGAGATCTGAAACTAGATTCTTGCGAATGTCCAGTACATGCAGCACATTGTTGAGAGTGAGTTCCTTTCCAGATATCATCTTCAGAATAATCTTTCCTTGTCCTTCAACTGTAGAAGTTAAGGAGTTGCCCATAAAAAGTTGTTCGCCGTTATCCACCACAGAATAGGATGTGAACATTTTTTTGTCGGCACAGATGTGGCGAGTAGCACTAGTGTCCACCCACAATTGCTTAAGATTTTTGACAAGGTTTTCCTTGGAAACAACTGCAGAAAAATTTATGTTTTTAACACCATTGTAAATTTTATCCACTTCAGTCATATTGGCTTGAGTAGGCTTCTTACTTGATCTTTATTTGCCTTTGCGTTTGCTAGGGCAATCTTTGGCCCAATGTCCCTCTTTGTCACAGATGTAACATCTGTCATTGAACTTATACTTTTTAGTTTCCCCTCCTTTAGAGCCTTGTGTGGAACTTTCTCCAGAAAACTTTCATTTCTTTGTTTTTGGAGCACGATCCACCATATTTGCCTTAGACTCCATTGGATGTTTATCAGCCTACTTCTCAGAGTTACGGTTGTCCTTCTCAATCCTCAAATGCACAATCAATTCCTCTAAAGTCATTTCTTCACGCTTGTGTTTAAGGTAGTTCTTAAATTCTTTCCAGCCTTGTGGTAATTTTTCAATTAATGCAACAACTTTGAAGTATTCACTGAGAGACATGCCTTCTATATGGATGTCATGCAGAATAAGTTGGAGATCTTGAACTTGGCTGATCACAGTCTTAGAATCAACCATCACAAAATTCAGGAATTTGCCAATCACAAATTTCTTTGAGCCAGCATCTTCAGTTTAGTACTTTTTCTCCAAAGACTCCCAAAGTTCCTTTGCCGTCTTGATAGGGCTATAGACGTTGTACAATGTGTTATCAAGTCCATTCAAGATGTAATTTCGGCAAAGGAAATCAGCATGTTTCCAAGTATCGACCGCAGCAACCACTTGCCGGTCGGTTTCATCCTCTTTTAGAATAGAAGTATCCTTACGGAGAAAATGTGTCAGATTGAGAGTAGTAAGATAGAACAACATTTTCTGCTGTCATCTTTTAAAATCAGTTCCTAAGAACTTCTCTAGCTTTTTACCGTGATTGATTGACACAGTCACAATAGTACTAGTTTGAGCAATTGCACCGTGATTTTCACTGGTATGGTGGAGCAATTGCAGCCACCATACCAGTACTAGTTTGAGCATTAGTTTCAATAGCCATGGATTCTAAATTATAAAACAAATTATAATTAGAATTTTATACTACACAGAAAATTTAAACCATAAAAGAAACGAGAATTGTAACTTTTATTTTCAATTAATTTGAAAATAAAATAAAATTTTATTTAAATAAATTAATTCCACACGAAAAATTAAATTTCTGTAACACTTCAATAATTAAAATACTGAAACAGAATTTTAATTAATGAAAACTTAGAAATTATTTCTGAAAATCAAAATTAATTTTTGACCAACTTCACAAATAAATATTTTGAATTGTTAATAACTATCAGTATATTACTACTAGTTGTCAAAGAAAATAAATAATATATTACTACTATTTTTCAAACAGTATATTACTACTATTTGTTTTTTCAACCAGAATATTATTTGTAAAACCACAGAAAATAATGTCTGTAAGAAGAAAAAATGAAGAAAAAGAAACAAACGAAAAATTCTGTATAAACAGAATAATTCGAGTCTGTCTTAAGATTGTTCGAACAATCTTTTGTGTAAAGTAAATAACTTGAAACAAATCAAACAAATAAAAATAAATTACTTACAGAATTTATTTACCAAATCGAATAAATATTTAAAAGATCAAGTCGAGTGTGTGACACTCTATCTTTAAGACAGATTCACCCCGTTTCGGTGCTTATGGATGAATGACGTCTATCTCCCAAGATACAATAATCTACATAAATTGTAGTAGCACTCCAAACAATTTGTACGGCAAACCAAACCTGTGTTCTATACTGTTAGAATTTTTTCCTAAAATAATATGAAGAATATATCTATGCAACAGAGCAAAAGAAAGGAAATAAGATGATTTTTGAAATTTTTAGGATGCCCCAAATTGCTGGAATGTGCTGGTATTTATAGGGTCAAACAGGCCTGAAAATCAAACCAAACAAATGCAGTTTGAAATGAACAGGTGCAGAAACTGTTTTGAACTGATAACTACTGGCAGTTTGAATTTGTCCAGAAACTGCTGGCAGTTTTCAACTTGTTAGAACAGTCTAATCTGTTGGGAATTTCGAACTAGAAGAGGCACAAATTTGGACAGAAAATTTGAATTCAAATTAGTGCAAAATCCAAAATTTTCCTGCAAGAATTTCTGAAAAAATTCAAAATAAATTTTGTTCAAAAAATTAATATTAGAATTGACCCGACCCACACCTGTGCCCGGCATGATCAGACGGCGGTGGCATGTGCGCGCATGTGTGGTGGTTTGGGCTAAGGTTCACTTTGTCCATAACTCCTCCATTCTACAAACTTGGGGTGCCTCTTGGGGCCCAACCCAAGTGTTGCCACCTAGAACTTATATACACACATAAGTTCTCTTAAGTTTCCAATGTGGGATAACCATTTCAAGGAAACCCACGTTTTACTTCTTGAATTGTCCATTCCACGAACTTAAAAATGACGTCAACTTCATATTCACTCATAAATGGTTTTGACGAACCGTCTTCAGCGTATGACTTGCCATGCGGTAAGGAACACATCACCTCTTTGGACCCACCCTAAAAGACGTGTGGGCCTCACTTAAATTTGGGCTCAAAGTTGGCCTAAAATAAGCCTATAAAACCATAAATTCCAACAGTTTTTTGGTATGAGAATGAGATTTCTTCTCAGAAAATGGTATAGATTCCAAATAATCTATCAAATCTCTTATATGGGTATGAAACCCACACAAACCTACATGTGTATGGGTCTTACATCCATTTGAGAGGTTTGGTAAAAAAATTAGTAGATTATTTAAGGTCCCTAGCATAACTCTTGTTCTCAGCCACAACTATTGGTTTAAGATATTCAAAATGGGATTAACGTATTGAAGAATGACATATAAGTCTACTTTTTAGATTCATTTTATAGACGTAATGATGTGTAATTGATAATGATTAATTGATGATTAGAGAATATATGAAAGTGAATGTTACTCTTAATATCCTAAATAATTTTGAATCTAATTTTTGGTCTTGAATAACAATACTCTACTGCTCAAGCAAGGTCCAATTCAACGGTTTTGAATATTAGGACTATTGGTGCAGTTTATATGAATAATTAAAGTCTACTTTTTAGATTCATTTTATAGACGTAATGATGTGTAATTGATAATGATTAATTGATGATTAGAGAATATATGAAAGTGAATGTTACTCTTAATATCCTAAATAATTTTGAATCTAATTTTTGGTCTTGAATAACAATACTCTACTGCTCAATCAGCAAGGTCCAATTCAACGGTTTTGAATATTAGGACTATTGGTGCAATTTATATGAATAATTAATAGTTTATTTTAAAATAAGTTATATATATTTTTATTGAAAATACGCAAGCGTATGTGTCATGATTTTAAGAAAAAAAAAATTATAAACTTAATTTATTAAGTGATTTACTCAATCAATTTAGTGAAAAATTTTCATTGAACCAAATTTATGCAAAATAAAATGTTAAAATTGAGCGAATTGAAATTGTATGAATTACAATGACACAAGTAACAACATGTAAAGACTATTGTTATAATTTGTCTTACATATATTTATTTGCTATGTTTAAATTTTAAATTTATCAAAGGATTTGTGAATAATAAAAATAAAAATTCTGAATCTATTTTATTTACTTTTTCATTCATTTTTCCTCTCTACAAATTTAATATTTAAACATATTTATCATTATCCATTTCTTTCCACTTATTTGGATAATAAAGTTCAGTCAATAATAAAGTTTTTTTTTTAATTTTTTTAAAGGAATAGTCAATAATAAAGTTTAGCCCTATTTTGAGTAGTTAAAAGTTAGTTTTTTAGTTTTTTTTTTTAAATCATATAAAAAAAATACATAGGTGATGTGACTAAAAAAAACCAAAAAAATATATTTTTTGGCTTTTAACCCAATTGCCAAAATAAGCTTTTCAGAGAGTATTGTTTTGAGAAATAGGATAAAAACTGATTTTTTAGAATTATTTTTTAAAAAATATGCAAAAAAGTAGAGAGGAGATGTGATAAAAAAAAAAAGTCAAAAAATTACTCTTAACCATGTTCTCAAAAGTGAATTTGCTGTCAACCGAATAGTCTAAATTTGTTCTAGCTGGATGACTGCCTGCGTAACTTGTCAGACGACCAACTTCACCCTCATCTGCTATAATCATCACCGTATCATTTGGCTGATCAACTTGCCGAATGACCGACATGAACAAATTTAGACTATTCAAGCAACGCCAAATTTGGTGAATGTATTATTAGAAGAAAAAAAAATGTATATTTCATTCTAATGATGATTTGTACCATTTTTTTTTCTATAAGGTGATGGTTATTTGGGAAAATATCAAACTAGTACAAATTTGAAAAAATAATTATAAATCAATAATAAATTTTTAAAATTTCATAATTAAAATTATACAGTGTGTTTGGTTTCAGTTTTTTGAATTTGATTTTTTAAAAATTGAGGTTTTTATTTTTTGTTTTTTTTTTTGTTTTTAGTGAATATGTTTAAAATTTTAAGCAATTTTTTTACTTTTTTAGATGCACCTTACTTAGATGTATCTAAATAGTAAAACATTTGTAAAAAAATATTTTAAAAAATTAATAATTACACAAAAAAATGAAAAATGTACTGAATTTTCATATTTTTTGTATTTTTAGTATTTAGTGAATTTTTTAAAGATTTTTTTTTCACAAACATTATACTTTTAAGTGTATTTATGCTATGTGTGTCTAAAAATTAAAAAATTACTTAAAATATCAAAAAAAAATAGTAAAAATATTAAACAAAATGAAAAACTAAAAGATAGAATTTTCTAAAAAATGAATTTTGAAAACTAAAACCAAACAGAGTGATAATTTTTTTCATGAACCTGCATTTTTTTGTTTTTTTGAATAGTTCACTGAATTATAATTTTTCCTTTAAATGTGGTCCCAAGATTTGACATTGTAATTTCTATGGAATCCCATTCGCATATACTGTCTAGTAATTGCTTTTGTAAAGTTTTCTCCAATTAGTCAAAGAAAATTTTCAATCTTTGTGATGGGAAAATGTGTGAGAGCTCGAATGCGTAAAGCCTGAATGGTCCGAATGATACGGAAAACATTATTTTACCGGTAAGAGAATAAAAAAAAATCCTAAAACGACGTCGTTTTGAAATTTCGAGCCATTCGAGCCGTTAATATTTCAAACTACGTAGCGGAGTTGGTTGTGATGACGGAAGTGAAGTGACGACATGCAGGTTTGCATATATCTTATTTTAAAAGTTGTTTTGAGCAGTTAATCCTTTAATCAAAAAGTTATTGAAAAAAAAGTAAAAGACAAAATGTTGAGTAAAAAAAATTTAACGCTCCGTTTGGTTTAGTTTCTTAAAATAAGTTTTGAGTTTTACTATGTATTTTGAAAAATTAATTATTAAAAAGAGTTTTGAAAGTTGAAAATTTATTTGGTTATAAATTTTGAAAATAATTTTGGGATGATTTGTAGTTTTTTTTAGTTGAATAAATGGGTGTAAGAAAAAATTTGATTGATTGATGTGTAAAATATAAGAGAATGAGAGAGAGAAAAAGTGATTGATTCATTTATTAATAATAATAAAAAGAGAAGGAGAGAGGAGAGAGAGAATTGATTTTTGAGTTTTGTTTTAAAAATTCGTTAGCCAAACAATTTTTTTTACGACAATGCTACGTAGCTCAAATTTTGTAGCTCAAAAGTGGCTCAAGTAGCCAAAACGACGTCGTTTTGAGTACAGAATAACATAAAAATGGTCAAAACGACGTCGCTTTGGCTATTTGAGCCACTTTTGAGCCACAAAATTTGAGCTACGAGACATTTTTCTTTTTTTTATTTTTTATTTTTATCCTAATCATATTTTAAAAATTAAACCAAACATTACCTAGATTTCTTTTCTTCTCTTTATTTATTTATTTAATGCATTTTGATATAAAAAGACATTCTCAAACACTTCTTGTACTTTCAGTAGGGATAGATCTATGATTTGATCTTTGGTGAGACAAAAACACAAGTAATTTTTAATCCAAAAACAATTCAAATTTTGATTTTATCCACACAAAAAAGTGAATAATAATTGGGCATTTTTTATCAACATAATTGAGTACAAAAATATGATTAAACATTATTTTTTATCTACGTTAATTTAACAAAAATAGTAGCTTTTATTATATGTTTTTGTCTACTAAAATTACTATTTCAAAATGTTGTGATCGTCAACTTTTATAATAAATATAAAAAAAAATATGATAGGAAATTAAACTCAAAACTTCAAATAATATCTTCTCAATAAAAATGATTAAATAAATTGTTACAAAAAAAAAAAACAAATTCTATCCTATTACGTAGTTTAGTTAAAAAAAATTCACAATTAAAAATGCATATTTCTATGAATAAAATGATAATTATTTTTAATAAGTGGAATTAAATTTTATGAATTCATTTTTAAGAATATAATGTTGAACGCAAATAATATTTCATTTCTAAACAATATTCTCCTTTCTAGAAAATGAACTCATTAATTGTGATTTATAGAAGGAAAAAAAAACATAAATAACATATGAATTGAAAATAAGAATAGTAATAAATAAGAATAAATTAAAGAATATAAACAATTCTAAACAAAATAAAAATATAATAAATAACAGATCAATATTGTGGTGGCCGAATAAATACGGTCCTAAGCTTCATGAACTGGCTGGGTACAAGTCGACCCATGCCAAGCCCATCAACTGGCTGTATATAAGTTGGCCCACGCCACAGGGCCCATATCAGGCCTATCAACTGGCTGCATATAAGTCAGCCCATGCCAGGTCCAGTGGAGGGCCGTAGCCAAGTACAACCAAGTTGAAGGGCTATGAGAGTTGTGTAACTCGTGGGTTGTGTAAAAGGCCCAGGAACAAGGTCAAAGCCCAGGGGAGGTAGTGGGCCCTGAGAGGGTCCATGGGGAGCAATATAAAAGGGATAAGAGAGAAGAGATGAGAGGAGAGTTCTGTTTGAATGAGAGAGTATTTCTAAATCCATTTCACCACAATTGGCGCTGTCTGTGGGAATACTCTAGCGCGTTCATGGCAGACTTAACAAATGATCCCCCGTTCGTTGTTGACGATGTTACACCAAGAAACTTGGTTGGTCCGGAGAATATCACTGCATGAAGAGTTTTGAATTTCGATCCAATCGATCTAGTCACTCAGTCTTCAACTTCGACTTTAGTGTAAGAAACCATCCAGACGATAATGGACCAAACAAAGCGAAATGAACAACGACTAGAAGAGATGGTGGTGGACAATGAATGTTTACATAAAGAGGTAGCTTTGGAGTTAGCCAAATCTCAGCAGACCGCATTGCATCATGAGCGGGATCAGTTGCCAGAACAGAGGAAGGATAATCCACGACGCCGACATCGGAGACATGATAGTAACACCTCATCCGACTCGTCAGCTTAAGAACCCAAAAAAAATGGGTGCGTTGGCACGACCAGTTCATCTAAGGGAAGTCCATATGTGCAACACAGACAAAGAAAATGTGATGGTTCAGATGGGGAAGACAGACATAATGCTTTCGCACGACGGATTGCAAGGGTTGTCCTGCCTAAAAAATTTAAGGCAGTGACGTTTACTCTGTATGATGGTAAATCAGATCCTACGGATCACATTCACCATTATAAGCAAGCAATGACATTGCACGCTGATGACGAGGCACTTATGTGTCGCATGTTTCCAAGTAGCTTGGGTCCGTTGGCAATCCAGTGGCATTATAAACTCAAACTAGCCTCGGTGACTAGTTTTCATCAACTCCAAAAGTCTTTCTAAGAAAGATTTATTACTAATGAGATTCAGCCTAAGAAAGCCAACTCGCTTTGGCAATGCAAATCAAGCCGGAAGAGACCCTCCATGAATATTTGGCACTATTGAGAATGTTTCAACCTAGTTGACGATGCTTGCAATGACTCCATGGCCATCACTGCCTTCAAGATGGGCTTGCATCTTGATAGTCCACTCTGGAGCTCATTGACAAGGCGACCTCCAAAAACCCAGCGGGCCTTAATGAAGAAGGTTGAAGAGTATTGCAAGGTGGAGAATGACGCCCTCTACGTCAAGGCAGGTCAGAAGGTGTCACAACCCAAACCCGCCCCTATGGGTTTAGCACCGTAACCAGCTAGTAATACGTGATTACCGAAGGCCTGCTTAACAGTAATAACAGTAATACAGAGTACAGGGGCTGGCGGAAGCCAAAACAGTAAATGAAAGATGTCCAATGAGCTGTGACAGTCTGTATGCAAAAAGACTTTTCACACATATTCACCTTCAGAAACAAAACAATATATACATACATATACAATCATTCGAGTTAGGGACCAAATCCCTAACATAACAGTACAGTACAAGTCTATACAGTCTATACAATACGGAGACAAAAAGGAGGGGATCTAAAACTCCCAGAGCAGCCTTGGCTTGGACACACATGGAACCTCGTAGTGAGGCACGTTGGTTGGCTTGACAAAAAGGGGGTTTAACCCAACGCTCCTAGCTCCGGTCCGGTGCCTGGACACCTACATATATATATAAACAGTAAGCTAAAGCCCAGTGAATAACATATGCGTAAAGAGGTTAAGAATGAATGTCCTTTCAATATTTAAAACAGTCATTTGAACAGTATATCAGTTATTCGATTATAGCAGTCATAAGTGGTACATCCAATAGCAAACAGTACAGTAAGTCTTATCAGACCACACAGTCAATTGATGACTATCATATCAGTAAACAGTAGTGGTTCCAAACATGGGAACCGACAGAGATCTCTGTGATAGTAGCAGTACAGTGCAGTAACAGTAAATTGCTATGGATGCCACGAATACAGTTCACAAATAGGACAAGCATTCATTCAGTAAGAAATATCATTTCAGAAAGCAGTACAATTGATCATTCAAAAAATATTCATGATTGAATATATCTTTACAACATTGTTACTCATAAAGCACTAGGCTACAAATAGGCTAGAGCGTCCTCGGATGCCAACCTACACAGCTAACAGGATGAACACACACTAAGTTGCACGTTTGGGAAACAATAACTTAGTCCCTAACTTGACTCGGTGTGGTTCTACATCAATATCCTCATTAAGATGCCTTAAACTAGGCCTAGGAATGCTTAGGATGGAATGAGGATGCAAAAATGTACTTTAAAACACTTTTCAAAATTTTTAGAAAATAGGGGTCTCGCTCGAGCGTGGCTTTCTACGCTCGAGCGGACATGCAGACAAAGGAGCTCCGCTCAAGCGTGACTTTCCTCGCTCGAGCGGACTGCAAAAGTACTAGATGCATGAAATTCACGCTCAACGGGCGCTCGACCCCCACTCGAGCGTGAGACAAGTCCTCGCTCGAGCGTGCATTCCCTCGCTCGAGCGGACTATAAACATATGCAAAGTACAGGTTACACACATTTCACGCTTAAGCGTCACTTTGCTTGCTCGAGCGGACTGCATGAACTCAGAGTGTACGCTCGAGCGTGGAGTTCCTCGCTCGAGCGTGAGTCCAAATTCTGGAAATTCTAGATTCAACCTTCAAGCTCAAAATCAACTTTTAAAGCGTCAAATCCGATCCTCTTGGGCTAATTTTCTGGAAAACACTTTAAAACTCATAATATGACATGTTTCAAAGATCAATTTTAGAAATCAAAGCCCAAATGTAGTTCCATTTGAACACAATTTCAACAAACTTCAAGAACAAGGCTCAAATGTAACATGCATGAGCTTACATGAACTTAAAGCTTCAAACACAAGATCAAATGAGCCAATCCTTCCAAAAAACGTGGTGAATTCATGGATTATAACAATAATATGGACATGCATGCAATAATTTCCATGAAAACAACTCTAAACTTCAAGATATGCACATGCATGCATGATTTAAGCCTCAATTTAACTCATTAAGCCAATTCTAGACTCAACCCACTAAACTTCCATGAATCATACAAGATATAACTCAAATGCAAGCTCAAGAAGATGGTTCTCCTACCTTTGACCTTGAATTCCAAGTGTAGAAGCTCAATTATGCAAGACTCCTTCAATTTCTCATAAGTCTCTAAGCAATTTGATGAACTCAAGTTTTCTCCTAACTCTCTCTCTCTCTCTAGTCGGTTTAGGCTCAGAAAATAGAGAACAATTGATGCATCAAATATGTAATAGGCTTCAAACATGAATTGATAAGTGGCCCACTATCATGGCACTAAGGTAAATAAGTCCAACTATTGTAATTTATCATTATTTAACCTAATTTAGTCATACCAAATCAATTTTCAATTAAATATACCATAAAATCACATTAATTCTAATTAACACAAAGCATTAATCAATTTCAGATTCGGCCGCCGATAAGGCCTTCAATTTGCAGTTTAAAACATAAAACATGAACAGATCATTTAACGGGCAACAGATAGAAATGCATTTAAACTAATACACTAAATCAATCAGTTCAGAATTTTAGTCAATCAGTCAGTTAACATGCTTCATCATAGATTAGCATGAATCAGTGGTGAGGGTTGTCACAGAAGGTCATGAAGCGGCGGCACCTGCCCTGGTACAGCCGATAAGTGTAGCCCCGCCGAAAAGAAGCCCCGAGCCACGAAGTAGGCCAAAACGAGAAAGTCGTCGAAACCAACGCCAATTGAGGGATTAGCATTTATGCCGATTGAATGAGCAACACCAAGCAGAAAGCAGACGCCCCAGGCGATCTGACAAGAAATATACCGAGTTAACTGAGTCGATTAGTAACATACTCCCCAAAGTCCAACATCTACCCTTCGTTAAGTGGTCGGCCAAGATGATTGGGCCTCCCGACACAAGACGAAGGGATCAACGATGTGAATACCATAAGGATCATGGGCATGAAACCGACAGGTGCTACGCCTTGAATGACCATCTTAAGGAGTTGGTACAGGATGACTAACTGGTTCAATACCTCCCCCATAAAGATGACACACCCAATGCGGTAGCTCTGTGCTTGGACTCACCTCCACTAGGTGTAATTCATATGATATATAGTCTGTCGTTGGGAAATAGCATCCATGCGATTCCATCTCGAGGGTCTCAACCATGCCCATCCAAGTCGTCCACACCAGCCAAATGGCCTCATCAGACCAGCAAGATTAGCTTCGATGATACAGATCTCATGGGATTGATCCTTCTCCACGACGACCCTCTCATCATCAAGCTACACGTGAACAAGTACGTTGTTGAACGCATATTGATTGATCAGGGGAGCACATCATAGATAATGTATTACAAGACATTTCTTAAGCTCGAATTTAGAGAGTCAGACCTCTTGCCAATAAAATACCCCTTGTTTGGCTTCAATGCCAATCCCGAATACCCTCTAGGTAAGGTCAGGGTTGTGGTGCATGCAGGCACTAGGACACTTGATGTGGAGTTTCTAGTCGTAAAGCTTCCGTCGCCATACAACTTAATCATGGGTAGAAGCTAGTTGCACGCGATGCAGGCCATACCAAGTACTTATCATCAACTACTCCGTTTCCCAACGCAACACGATATTGAGCAGATTCACGGCTCTCATAAGTCAGCAAAGGAATGCTACCTTATTGTATCAACAAAAAAGCCAAGGGAGATGGAAGTAACCTCCATTGAAATTCTGGATCGAGAAAGCCTCGAGAATGTTGAAAAATGCCCCACCAATAAGGCAATTGAGGATCTCGAGTGGATTGGACTTGCGAATGAACCAAATAAATTCTTTATGATCGACACTTTGTTCACTACTGATGACCGCCAAGAGTTGATTTCCTTCCTACTCGGCAAGATTGATGTATTCTCCTGGATGCCTTATGAGATGCCAAGAGTGATTGATCAGGGGAGCACATCATAGATAATGTATTACAAGACATTTCTTAAGCTCGACTTTAGAGAGTCAGACCTCTTGCCAACAAAATACCCCTTGTTTGGCTTCAATGCCAATCCCGAATACCCTCTAGGTAAGGTCAGGGTTGTGGTGCATGCAGGCACTAGGACACTTGATGTGGAGTTTCTAGTCGTAAAGCTTCCATCGCCATACAACTTAATCATGGGTAGAAGCTAGTTGCACGCGATGCAGGCCATACCAAGTACTCATCATCAACTACTCTGTTTCCCAACGCAACACGATATTGAGCAGATTCACGGCTCTCATAAGTCAGCAAAGGAATGCTACCTTATTGTATCAACAAAAAAGCCAAGGGAGATGGAAGTAACCTCCATTGAAATTCTGGATCGAGAAACCCTCGAGAATGTTGAAAAACTCCCCACCAATAAGGCAATTGAGGATCTCGAGTGGATTGGACTTGCGAATGAACCAAATAAATTCTTTCTGATCGACACTTTGTTCACTACCGATGACCGTCAAGAGTTGATTTCCTTCCTACTCGGCAAGATTGATGTATTCTCCTGGATTCCTTATGAGATGCCAAGAGTGGACCTTAGCGTGGCACAACATCGTTTGAATGTTAACCCAAAGGCCAAACCTGTCATTCAGAAGAGTCATTGATCTGCAGTCGAACATACTTCGGCCATTGTTGCCAAAGTCGATAAACTTCTGGAGATCGGAGCAATTCGCGAGGTGAATGACCCCACCTGGCTATCCAACACTGCTGTGGTTAAGAAGAAAAACGAGTCCTAGCATATATGCGTAGACTTCACGGACCTGAATAAGGCCTGTCCCAAAGATTGTTTCTTTCTCCCCAAAATTGATCAACTAGTTAACGCAATTGCATACCATCAACGAATAAGCTTCTTAGATACGTACAGGGGCTATTATCAAATCGCCATGCGTTCTGACAACCAGGACAAAACAGCTCACCCCAAGGGGCACTTATTGTTATAAAGTCATGCCCTTCTATCATGACCCGAACCCGCCCCTATGGGTTAAGGACATAACCAGCCAGTAATCAAGGGATTACCTACAGCCTCAAACCAAACAAGACATATCTCATCAGAGTAAAGAGGTCAAACGGAAGCAAATTTAAAACTTTTGTCCATTGAGCTATGCTTACATGACACATCATAACAGTCCATATATATACCTGTTAATAACTCACATTAAGGGATAATAACACAAAGTTCTGTACATACACAGGATCAATCAAGTCTTAGTCAGCCTAACCAAAACTTATATACAAAGGTAATCCAACATTTCGCCAACACAACGAGATTACAACAAGAGATCAAAAGAGGCGAAAGTAAGTCTCATGCATAAGACATTTAGGGCTGACTCTCCAAAACTTGACCTTTCTCACAGACTTCACCGGGGCTGGGTTTGGACATCTCTTTGTTTGCCTACATACACATGAATGAGTGTGAGCGAAAATCCAGTGAATAATATCAAATAAAGAAGGTATGCAAATGAGATTCACATATATCAAACGGCCTTGGGCCCATGTAGAATTCTATCTAGTGCATTATTTTGGTACATTAGGCGATTCAAGCCCGAAAAAGAGGCGAAAGTAAGTCTCATGCATGAGACATTTAGGGCTGACTCTCCAAAACTTGACCTTTCTCACAGACTTCACCGGGGCTGGGTTTGGACATCTCTTTGTTTACCTACATACACATGAATGAGTGTGAGCGAAAATCCAGTGAATAATATCAAATAAAGAAGGTATGCAAATGAGATTCACATATATCAAACGGCCTTGGGCCCATGTAGAATTCTATCTAGTGCATTATTTTGGTACATTAGGCGATTCAAGCCCGAACATATCAAACAGCCTCTGGCCCACTTCGTTCCTTAGCAAACGGCCTCGAGCCCAATTCATTCATATATATCAAACGGCCTTTGGCCCAATTATTCATGTCAAACGGCCTTCGGCCCATTCATTCATGTCCAACGGCCTTTGGCCCATTCATTCATGTCCAACGGCCTTTGGCCCATTCATTCATGTCCAACAGCCTTTGGCCCATTCATTCATATCCAACGGCCTTTGGCTTATTCATTCATCTCCAACGGCCTTTGGCCCATTTATTCATGTCCAACGGCCTTTGGCCCATTCATTCATATCCAACGGCCTTTGGCCTATTCATTCATCTCCAACGGCCTTCGGCCCATTCATTTATGTCCAACGGCCTTTGGCCCATTCATTCTTATCCAACAGCCTTTGGCCCATTCATTCATCTCCAACGGCCTTTAGCCTATTCATTCATATCCAACGGCCTTTGGCCCATTCATTTATCAAACGGCCTTCGGCCCATTCATTCATTCATATCAAACAGCCTTTGGCCTATTTATTCATCAAGCGGCCTTTAGCCCATTCATTCATTCATATCAAACGGCCTTCGGCCCATTCAACTGTATCCAACGGCCTTTGGCCCATTCATTCATTCATTCATATCAAATAGCCTTCGGCCCATTCAACTGTATCCAACGGCCTTTGGCCCAACCATAGGGCATAGCAAACATTTGTCCATAATTCAAATTAACAAGCTTACAGGAATTGTATGAAAATAAGCAATTAGACAAATAATATACTTCAAAATATCTTTATTAAGATATTACTCACAATGATCGGCTAGATGATTTGCCCTCGTACTTGACCCTACACATTTCATAAACATAACGGGTCACAACGATTTAATTCGTTCTTAATTCATACATCCCTCTTAGGCTTCTTTCTTATCCTTTTAACTCATTTATGATGTTCAATACATGCCTAAGAGTGCTTAGAAATGAAAGAGAACAGAAAATAAAACACAGAACACCTTTACAAAATTTCTGAAACAGGGGTCCCTGCTCGAGCGTAGGTTCCGCCGCTCGAGCGGATCCTCAAGGTCTGCAAAAATACTGGTTACCTCACTTCTACGCTCGAGCGTGAATTCGGACGCTTGAGCTGAATGTCACACTACATGGCTCCCCGCTCGAGCATAAATATCCCCGCTCGAGCAGACATCCATGTCTGCAAAAGTGCTGGGAACTAGCATTTCATGCTTGAGCGGCTACTCCCCCGCTCGAGCGGACATGCCGGATTCTGGGTTTTCCAGAACTGTTCTTGAAGCTCAAACTCGACCACCAAAGGTCCAAAACTCATGATTTTGGTTCAAAACATGCAAATACATTATACCACATGAGAATATAAGTGTATGGGACCGAATTATTCAAAATCACAATCTAATTCTCAAATAAATCCTCATTTCTTTTGCATGATCAAACCCATGCATTCAAACTTCATCCAAAATTCATATCTCTACCAATTCAACATGCATGTTAGCCTTTGACCCCAATTCCATTTCAAATAGCACCAATGATGCTCATAACCATGAAAATCAACAAAACTATGCTTGCATGTATGCTTTAATACTCATATTCTCATATTCAACTTTATACATGCTTGATTATGCAAAATTATGGTAATTCTATACATGCATGTGCATATTAACTTCAAATTCATCAATTATAACACAATTCTTGTTCTTGGTTAGCTATTCTTTATGAAATCATATGGTTACAAACTTAAACCCATGAATTAAGGGTTGGTTACTCACCTAGGAGCTTCAATTCTTGAGTATAGCTTCCAAATTTACAAATCTTGAGCCAAAATGCACAAAGATGTCTTCTCTCTCTCTCAAAGTCGGTTCTCTCTCTCTCTAGAGAGTTAATCTCAGCCAAAATGAATTCAAGATAAGGAATTAAGTGTAATAAGGCCCTTATACATATGTGCCTAATTAAATTTGATTAAGGCCAAGCAATTGAGCTTAATTTAATTGTTCTGAATTTAATTATTTGATCCGAATAAATTTGAAATTAAATTTCACCGTAGGCTCTAAAAATTATGCCAATCACAATGGCGTAGTCAATTTTGGCTTCTGTGGCCGATAAGGCCTTCAATTTAAATTCTAGAGCAGCGAATCGAACAGATTTTCCTACAGTGAACAGATAAAAATTCAAAACCACATATATTCATAAAAATGGCAGTCAAAATCATATCAAACACATAATTACATTCATAATAAATATCAATTAGCATAATACGAAACATGGTTATCACACCTTCGGCCTGAAGAATGCCAAGGCAACTTACCAGAGACTGGTCATTACAATGTTTAAAGAGCAACTTGGCCATACCATGGAAGTATATATCAACGACATAGTGATAAAATCCAAAGAGAAGCATGCCCACCTGGCCGACTTGTCCACAACCTTCGACATTCTTCGAAAGTATAAGATGAAACTTAACGCCTCAAAATGAACGTTCGACATCGAATTTGGCACATTCCTTGGTTATATTATGAACCATCGTGGAATAGAAGCCAACCCGAAGCAACTTACGGCAATCCTGGAACTCGGCTCACCTCAATCAGCCAAAGAAGTACAGAAGCTAATGGGGATGGTCGCAGCTCTCAATAGATTCATCAGCCGTTCTTCGGATCGTTGTCGACTGTTTTTCACACCCTTTGGCATGGAAAGTCATTTCATTGGACCCCCGAGTGCCAGTCCGCCTTAGATGCACTGAAAGCTTATCTCCGTTCAATACAGCTTTTGATAACTCCATCCCTGAACGACCCACTCATCTTGTATCTTGCGGTATCAGATCTCACGGTCAGTGCTGTGTTGCTAAAAGAAGAGTTAGGAGAGCAAAAGCCCTATCTTTTATGTTAACAAGGCAATGGTCGACGCCAAGACTCAATACTTACCGTTGGAAAAGCTGATTCTAGCCCTTGTGGTGGCTGCCGAGACTCCGTGAATGTATTTACATAGTTCATAAATAAATCTTTAAGGCTCATATTTGCTTGGATTTTATTATGATGATCAACGAGTAAGCCTCTTGATTCAGAGCACCCTTTGTGCTTGGCACAATGGGCCATTATAAAAGACTTTGAATTCGGAGTGCCCTTTGTGTTAGCCACGATCGGCCGAATAAGCCTCCGGCTTCTAAGCGCCCTTTATGCTTAGCACAATTGACCATTACAGAAGACTCCGAATTCGGAGCACCCTTCGTGCTAGTCACAATCGGCCGACTAAGCCTCTGGATTCGAAGCGCCTTTTGTGCTTCGCACAATTGGCCATTACAAAAGACTCCGAATTCGGAGCGCCCTTCGTGCTAGCCACGATCAGCCGAATAAGCCTCTGAATTTGGAGCGCCCTTTGTGTTTCACACAATTGGCCATTACAGAAAACTCCGAAGTCGGAGCGCCCTTCGTGCTAGCCATGATCGGCCAAATAAGCCTCCAGATTCGGAGCACCTTTTATGCTTCGCATAATTGGCCATTACAGAAGACTCCAAATTTAGAGCATCCTTTGCGCTTGGCACAAGCAGCCATAGGAGTGCCATCTGTTTACATAATGGACTTTTCCAAATTAAGTCTAAAATTCCTGTCAGTGGCATACATCATTTTGCATAAAAAAAACAAGCACAAGAGGCATTAAAGTAGACTGCAGAGTTTATTACAACTAACGACAACATTTACAAATTATTAAATTAGAAATCTACTCCGGCTCCTCTTCGTCGTCCGTTTTCTCGTCGTCATAGGCTTCAAATGAAAATTTATAATTTTGGTACAGGGGCGATGCCGGGTCAATGCCTACAACCTGAAGAGCCTTAAACCATCCATGTTTGAAACCATGATTCTCGCATCGGCAAACATCATTGGCCAGTTTCTCACTGGTTTTCTCGATGCCGACTTTTTGCCTGTCAAAGAAGCCTTGCTCATAAGCCTAGGATCGTATGGCCTTTTTGGCAAATACTACAGTCGTATCCCAATTGGCTATAGCATGGTCGATCAGCCGCTAGTTTACTCTATCGGTAACGGCTGTATTCGTCAACCCCAAGGGCTGTTTGTTGGCAGCCCTGGCTCTACGTAGTTTGTTCTTCGCCTTCTTTGCGCAGCATTCCAAATCTCGAATCTGCCCATCCTTTTGAGCGATTTTTTTCTTAGCGCCCCGAAGCCACATGCTGATCTCATATGCACAGTAGAGTCCTTTGATAGACCCATGCACACCATCTCTGAAAACTTCGTAGTCGCCCTGCCTAATCATCGATTGTTGTACCTCGGGTGGAAATATTTGCCGCGTAAAGTCCACCGCCACTTTCGGATCATGAATAATTAAGTCTGTTTCGGTCATGGGCTTGTTGCCAATAAAGATAGCAAAACTTAGAGGGCGAGGCGGTCTACTTGGCTCATGTCGCACAGACCCCTGTGCGGTTACAGCCTTGGCGCTACCTTTTTGCTGCACCCCACCTCTTGGTGATCTCTCCATCTCACTCCTTCTTGGAGACCTGCTTCGTCGAAAGGGTGAACGTCATCTTTCCTGTTTCTTCGACGCTACAGTGCTCGCTCGGGAAGCTGGACCACTTGCTCCACGATTCATCTCCTTGTCCAGTTCTGCCAAACTTTTTCCTTCACTTCTACTGGTCAAAAATAATTTGCTAGACATACGCTCACACTGATTATTGTGCAAATGCTTTTGCCTCTTCCATTTTGTTCACTGCCCACTATGGCTGGATAACCCCTTTCGTAGGTTGCACAAGGGCTATTTAACGACTCCCCTTTCATTAATTACGAAGTGCACCACTAATGATGCGCCTGCCGCCGCCACCGTTCCCACCTATATTCAGCACTAGACTCATGCTCAAATGGTGCAAGGGCAGATATGTCAATCTATTTGGCTTATCCATCATTGGCCAAATTACTCCACTGCCCCATTTGACCATTGAGGTTATTTTGTGTATTTGGCAGCGGACTCATGCTCAAATGGGGCAAGGACAGATATGTAAATCTATTAAGCTTATCCATCTTTGGTTGAATTACTCCGCTGCCACACTTGACTATTGGGGTTATTTTGTATATTCGACAGCAGACTCATGCTCAAATGGGACAAGGGTAGATATATGAATTTATTCGGCTTATCTATCTTTGGCTGAATCACTCCACTGCCACACTTGACTATTAAGGTTATTTTGTGTATTCAGGGCGAACTCATGCTCAAATGGGACAAGGGAAGATATGTGAATCTATTCAGCTTATCTATCTTTGGCAGAATTACTCCACTGCCCCACTTAACCATTGAGGTTATTTTGTGTATTCGGTGGTGGACTCATGCTCAAATAGGACAAGAGCAGATATGTAAATCTATTCGGCTTATCCATCTTTGGCCAAATCACTCCACTGCCCCACTTGACCACTGAGGTTATTTTGTGTAATCGGTGGCGGACTCATGTTCGAATAGGGCAAGGGCAGATATGTGAATCTATTCAACTTATCCATCTTTGGCCGAATTACTCTATTGCCCCACTTGACCATTTTCTGACGTTTGTTTCTTGCCTTGTGCTTAGTTTGGTGCTTTGGACAACATACAAAACTTTAATAATTTCATTGACACACACAACTTTCATTGCAACTTTCGTTGACATACATAAGTTATTTCTCAAAACAGGTTTCATTGACATATATAAGTTATTTCTCAAACTAGGCGTTTTTCATTCATAAACTATATACAAACAAGTATCACTTTATCAATGAAAACCGCCCTAATACAAAAACTTTACTAATACTAAAACAACTAGATAAATAAACAAACTATAAACAGACTATCTTCAAACATCTACAAAGTCCTCTAGGTCTGACTCCAGAGGTTTAATTTCCAGCTGCTCGTCTAGAATTGGCAGGTCAAAAGTCACTTTGGCAGCCGCCAAAGCCTTGAGCCATCCATGCTTGAAACCTCGATTTTCAAACTTCAACGCTTCGTCTGTAAATAACTCCTTAGCTTTAAGCTCGCCAGCATCAAATGCCTTGGCTGCATCTGCCTCCACGCACTCCAGGGCTATTTTTGACTCCGCTAATTCAGCCATTAATTTCGCATTCTCTGCTTTGGCCAACTTCAACTCGCCGTCTATCAAGGTAGCCCTCTCCTCGGCGGTCTACCAAAGTAGATCGGTATGCCCTTCTTTCTCCTCTTCCGCAACAGCCTTCACCCGCTCATCTTCTACCTTCTTGGCTTCTGCCTCCGCCTTTGCCATCGCCGTCGTCAATTAGGCCATTGCAGTTGTAGCCTTATTTCTTTCATCCTCAAGTTGGCTTTCTATCACGCCAAGTCTTTCCGTAACGTCGTAGTGACAACGGTCGATTTTTGCTATCCTGTTCGCCGCCTAACAAGCATGACATAGCAGTCACATTAGTCAGCAACAAAATGACACAAAAAGATCAAAATACATGTTACTTACCAATATAGTTGACTGAGCCGCCAGGGCAATAGAGACGACATTCGATTTGGCACGGAACGCTGCTTTGTCTGACGGAAGCAAAAGTGCCGACGCTACATTTAAAGCCACAGTCGGATCCCTAATGACCGATACGTCGTAGTGACAACGGTCGATTTTTGCTATCCTGTTCGCCGCCTAACAAGCATGACATAGCAGTCACATTAGTCAGCAACAAAATGACACAAAAAGATCAAAATACATGTTACTTACCAATATAGTTGACTGAGCCGCCAGGGCAATAGAGACGACATTCGGTTTGGCACGGAACGCTGCTTTGTCCGACGGAAGCAAAAATGCCGACGCTACATTTAAAGCCACGGTCGGATCCCTAATGACCGATTCACTAGAGAAAACCGGCTCGCTTTTCATCATTGGCTGGATGACGAACGGCTAGGCCGAATCCAGGGAAAGCGCCTTCAACCTTTGCCATTTATCAATTGGTTCTTCAGATGATTTGGTAATATATTTGACAGGGAGCTTCTTGCCCTTTTGATCGGTTTGATCAGAGGCAGAGGTTTCTATTGGTTGTTGATTAGAGACTTTATCAGCCACAACCAATTCCTAAATTATTTCTAGGACGGCCGCTGGAGGGGGAGTTTCTAGATCCCCCCCAGTATCACTGGCTCTCCTCTTTGTCGCCATTTTCTCGACATTTCTTCATCTGGAAAACTGCGCAAGTGACTCTTTGCCCATCTCCTCAGACTCAGCCCTAGAGAAATAATCGCTACTCAGCCAGAAGTAGAGGGCTGGTCGTTGCTTTTAGGGTTGAGTTGCTCAATGGTGTAGACATCCCCAAACGTCCCGGGAGGGAATCCCGTTTTGTTCATTGGGGTTTACTACAGTTTGGACTCAATGTCACAGTCCTATATCTAATCTTGCGGAGTGCAATGCAAGACCGATGAATCATCAAAGAGTCCAAATTCGGCAAATCATTTTGAAAAACTGATTTTTAGAAAGAAATGCCAAACATGGGCTGCTTTGCCAGATACAAAGTCGCCACCTAAATATTTTATTTTGGGGGAATTTAGGAAACCTTGACTCGTGCCTAAGGCCACGTGTCCCTCTGCTAGCATGATATGTTGTTTTTGAAAACACATGTGTTCTTATTCCGGTTTATTAGCTAGCTTACTATGTGATGCGCACACCATACAAGTATAGACTAGATCGCCGAAGTTGGAACAAAAACATTTCATGTTCGTTTGTTTGAAAATGGTTTAAAGTTTGCTACTCGCAAGTAGGCTAAGTCGTGGATTTTTCCACCCTCAAGTGGGCTTAGAAAAACATGGTGATTTGCCACTTCAGGTGGGCTTAAAACTCGCATTTCAATGAATTGTTCCAATTCAAACAATCCAACCTTCACCTACAAGCATTCAAGCAGTTAGCCTCATGGCAAGCATGCTAACATGGCAACATACACATCTCATGCAGTATGCTAAAGCGTAAACACTCACAGTGTACTCCAAGCCAAAACAGAGAACTAGTTAGAAATCATGCATGATCCTAGTTCATGTTAAGATGGCTAATGCAACGCATGCAAAAATGCAACTACGATAGGCTCGGCTGTTCTAAGATGTCATGTGAATGAAACTAGATAACATGTATTCGAATTGGTATTGAAATACAATGCAATTAGTATGATGCGCCGAGCCCGGTGCATGTAATACAGATGGATGATGCAAACATGCGAGCATAAGTATGCTAATTGAAACATGCCCTAAACTAACCATCAAAAGCTAGTAAATAAAAGGGAGAAAGACGTGGGGTTGGAAGACATACATCACACGCATGCACACTTATTACAACATTACCCTCCTCGGAGGGTCCGAATGAATAATACACAATAAAATGAATAACTAACTATAGCTAATTATTACATAATGCTGACTAATTAACAAATTTAACTAAGCAAGCAATAAGACTATCATGCAAGCTACATGAAATAGACTACCTCAGCTCTGCCTTGGATGGCAATGAATGCATGCATGCTTGAATCGTTTTGTCGGGAAATCCATCGCAATGCTCCGACTTGCCTTTGTTTGCAATTGACTTCAGAACACTGCACAAGGCTCTAGAAGGCTGAAACTCCACCTTGGGAAGTTGTGGGAAGGCTGCTGACCAGCCCTTGGCCTTGGAGACCACCTGCCGACCACCTTTTGTGGTGGAGACCAAAAGAGGTGGTCGGCTTGCCAGAAAAGCTGGTCTGCCGACCAGTTTCTGCCTCATGTTCTTGGTTTTCTGTAACACAAAGCAAGAGAGAGGCATAGCAAGGTATTTTCAACAAATGTGTGCACGACCACTCTCTCATCATTGCACAAGCTCAAGGGAGTGTAGTCCTCGACCCTCGGGCCACCAATCACGTATCTCGATGCATGATGGCCGAAGAGTCAGATTGCACGACTCGATGTAAAATGAATGCACATATAAGCACAACAAGGCCTAAACTCCATCATGGGTAATCCAGAGTGTTGGCGACTGAGAATCGAGGCACGTTTCGTCACTTGGAGTACGAAATGTCTCCCGTTTCCCGTGCCTGGACTAAACCCTACTCGAAACACAATGCAATACACATGGCATGCATAAATGCAACTCTAGCATGCAACCTAAACATAATGCCACTAAATGATGCAAGCATGCAAATGATGATATGCAAACATGCTACTAGCATACACAATGTTATGAAATAATCAATGGTATACTCAATGCACATGAAAACTATATGGCATACGCAATGCACACATGGAGACTAACAATGAAATGATCAAGGCATACACAATGCAATGGTCAATCATGCAACAACATGGACTATATGGCATACACAATGCAAGATGGACTTAAACTAAAATGAATGGGCCTCAGCCACACTCAAATTAGTGGCCAAACATTATGAAATTAGGCAACGAAAACAAATGCGAATATGCACAAATGCAAGGGACCAAACCTAAGGCACCAAATGCAACTCTATCAAAGCATGGCAAGGGATGAAATATGGCATACAAACACACATTTTTCAGCTCTGAAATGACATGCAAGATGGACCCGAATCATGCAAACACGTCACACAATGCATGCTAGATGGCCCGAATACCGAAACTAATGAAGCACATTACATTAGAGGTACATAAAGCAATGCACAAATGGAAAAACCAACCCCAAACAGACCCTAGGCAGGTCCAAGACAGTGGGAAAATGGTCTAAAATGATGGTTCAAAAGGCACGGAAATGAAGCTCATTTAATGGTCCAAAAACGAGGCATACGAGCACGACTCTCAAACGCATTTAAAGAGTGGAAAACATGGGAATATGGCATACATGTAAGATCTAAAATATGATGCACAATGGCCCCAAAACATGGAAACACTTCAACATAAGCATGCAATAGGCTCCAAAACTCAAAGCTAGGCAAGGGTATTGAACTACAACCATGCATAGAAAGCATCATTCGACAATGAGGCATAAAAACAAAGCTAAGGAAGTCCAAAACATACACAAAATTAGTTTAAAGCATGGCCAAAAAGTGCTAGAATCAAAGGCCAAAATAGCATGCAATGTAAGCTAGTAAAGAGGATTTGCACTACAAGCATGTGAGGCAATCAAAAGGCCATCAAACCATCAAAATTCAGAGGTATGATATGCCAAATAAATCCTAAAAAACCACTGAAACATGGTCTATTCATGCAATAATGATAGGCTCCTTTGATAGGAAATAAAGAGGGTTGTTCTACACATGCAAGATGGACACCCAAAATGGAAAAATGGGCTCTAGACAGAGCCTATGCAGGTCCTAAAACCCACCAAAATGGCTTGAAAGTATGCAAATAAGGGCTCCTCTGTTAGGTCAAAAAGAGGGTTGTTCTACACATGCAAGATGGACACCCAAAATGGCAAAATGGGCTCTTGACAGAGCCTATGCAGGTCCTAAAACCCACCAAAAATGGCCTGAAACATGGCTTGGAAGCATGCAAATAAGGGCTCCTTTGTTAGGCCAAATATGCTAGTAAACAAGACAAGGGGTGAGAGGGTCACCCCTCTCTGATTTTGGTGCTCAAAACAGCATGCTAGCCACTGAAAATCCACTAGATTTCAGTGACTAAGAGACCAAACAAAGATCAATGCAAAGGCCCAAAGGTATGGCTCAAAACAAGATGAAATGAAGCATGCAAAGGGGGTAGATGACTCCCAATAGAAAAATGGTCTTAAATAAACATGTTAAGGACATCAAAAAAAGACTTTTTTCAGTTTATGACAAAGCCCAAATATGCTTGGAAATATAGCTAAGATATGAAGCAAAATAAAACTAAAAGGGGGGAAAAGGTGTGTTACCCTTGTAGCCAAGAACTCCAGCAGCTTCTGGACCAAAACAGCAAACCTTCAACCTCTGAAAATGGCCTCCAAGATGCTTAGAGTGATGGTGAAGGGGTTAGGATAGGAGGTGGTATGCAATGGGCCAAGAACAAGAGACTTTGGAGCTTGAAATAGAGAGATAGAGAGGGGTGTATGTATATGCCTTAACCAAATTTTTTTGAACCTTTGCAAATGAGGGAGAGGGTCTCTCTTATAGGGGAACAAAGGTCCAAACTTCTTCAAGAAGCTTGTGCAAAGGTCCAAGCTTCTTGAGGAAGCTATAGCAAAAAGGGTCAAGCTTCTTGAGGAAGCTAGAGCCAAAGGGTCAAGCTTCTTCAAGAAGCTAAAAAAGGTTCAAGCTTCTCTTAGAAGCTTAGAGCAAAGGGCCAAGCTTCTTTAAGAAGCCAAAACAAGGTTGCCAATCCTCCATACATGTATGGAGGATGCAGTTTGTGCCTTCCAGTTGGCACAGCTGGCACACACTCACTGAGACAGAAAAGGGAGAAGTAGGTCGACCAGTTCAAGTGGTCGACCGACCACCTAGCCTAGTCGACTGACCAGTTCAAAAGGGTCAAGTTGATGAATGGTGGTCGGCAGCCTCATTTGGTGGTCTCCCATCTGAATTCAAGCTAGTGGTGTGGTGGGAGACCAGCAATTGTGGCCCAAAAGTGAGGGAGACCAGCTACCTGACAAGAAAACTGACTGGCGAGAGAAAAGTGGTCTCCAAGAAGAAAAGGTGGTCTCCCACCCTTGTACCACCATCCAAACAATGAAAATAGGGTCCATGCCAAAAATGAACCAAGACGGATGTAAAACGAGGGTTCAGGGGCCAAAACGCGCAGCCGGGTGCCCCGAAAACTGACTGTTAAGCATCGAAAGTGGCGTGCGACCACAAAGGTGGTCTCCTGGGCCACAGTGTCCCTCTAGAGAGAGGAAACAAGGTGTGTGCCAAAAATCGAAGCAAACGAAGAAAGTTAGGCGGTCCCGAACTGAGGCGCACGGTCGACGGCTCCGAAAACTGAAAACTGGTCTCCAAACGGGAACAGTGGTCTACGACCACGAAAAGTAGCCTACGGCCCTTGAGAGATAGTCTACGAGACCTCTCCCTCCCTTTGGGAAGAGAAAACAGAACCTGGTTCACAAATCGAGGCAAAACACAAAAGAGTCCCGAAGTCCAGAGGCAAGGCTCTCAGCCGAGACGCCGTAACCTCAGAACGAGCACAACATGCGCAATCACCGAGCGCTCCATCGATGACGTCTGAGTCTTGAAGTCGGTCAAAATAGGGTGTCTATAAAAGGCCAACTCAATTTCCCTATTTAATTGTTGTTCCTCCGAACGACCCCCCTATCCAGCGTCTTTGGTATCTGAAGTTTCTTCTTCTAAACGGCCCTCAGGTCTAGCCTCTTCGATGTTTGAATCTTTAAGGCCAATGCTCCTTAGGCTCTTGAAGTTGGGGAATATGAGTGCCGTAAGTTGTTATTCCCCCCTCGGCACAGGGATATGGTTAGCCACCGAAAATGTTGAGTAGGTTTGGTCGCATCTTAACAGCAGGTGCGCAGCACGCCCCTGCCCTTGTTGATTGGCATGCCCTTTGTACTTAAGGATCGCCTTCACCTGATTAAGAACGACCTCATCTGCCGACGGGAGGACTCTCTTTAAGTCGTTACCTACGCACAACAAAACTGGTCAGTAATCTTTTAGAGCTGAATAGAACGCTAAACTTAGAATTATGTTCAGCCACCTGGCTTGCCCTTCTATCTCGGCACAGGGTCTTGGCTATCTCCTCCTTCACTGAATTCCCAATTGCCTCGAATGACAACCATTACATTGTCGACTCTTTTTCCAAAGCTGGCAAATATAGTCACAAAGTGGTGATCTATGTCCTTGGCTCTAAGAAAATAACGGCCTTGCCGACCAGTCAATTTCGCCATGACATAGCTGTGCCGAATGGCTGGGATTCCCAGGTTAAGCCCAAGTTGGCGGTTCAGTTCCACTAAACTCATGATTATACAGTAAAAATTCACATTGGGCTGAGAGAGATTGAGACCCCAGTAATGCAGAACAGTCCTGAGGAAAAAGTGTAAGGGGAAACGGACCCCACTCTCAGTAATTGACAGAAGAGGGAAGACGATGGTGTTTGTATCATCCCTCTCCATATCAACCACACTGTCTACAACAAGAGACAGGTGGACATCGTCTGGGATTGAAAAGTGACAACGAAAAGCGGCGACTCACTTCGCAGAAATGAGAGCTTTCAAATGAGTCGCCATTCTAGAAGGAATAGAAGAAATACAAATAAAAACATACAAAGGGACTAGAATACGAACAAAAGAGGAAGAAAGTGAGGGACTTACAGGTCAGAACGAGGGAGCAAAGCGATGAAACAATATGAAGCAAAGTTGAAAACGTAGGAATCTTGTGAGGAAGGAAGAACAGTGTGAAGAATGCCAAAGAACCAAGGTTCAACACATACAAATTTCAAACCGCAATAAATGAGCGTCAAATTACGAAGAGGCAGGAAGTAATGATGATTCCATATTGCGTCTGATCTGACGTATCAGTACTAAAAGGCATGTGTCATGACCCGAACCTGCCCCTATGGGTTAAGGACATAACTGGCCAGTAATCTAGGGATTACCTACGGCCTTAAACCAAACCAGACGTAACTTATCAGAGTAAAAGGGGCAAGTGGAAGCAAACTTACAAATTGTCCATAGTGCTGTGCTTACATGGCACATCACAACAAATCATATACGTACATGTCAATAACTCACGTCAAAATAGGTAATAACACAAAGTTTTGTACATGCACAGGATCATTCAAGTCATAGTCAGCCTAACCAAAACTTATATACAAATGTAATCCAACATTCTCGCCAACATAACAAAATAGCAAAAAGGGCGAAAACGAGTCTCATGCGTGAGACGTATGGGCTGACTCTTCAAAACCTTGACTGTTTCTCACATATTTCATCGAGGCTGGGTTTGGACGTCCCTTGGCTCACCTACATAGACATGAATGAGCGTGAGCAAAAGCCCAATGAATAATATCAAATAAGGAAGATGCGCGAACCATTTTTGAAACAATTACATCAGACGGCCTTGGGTCCTGGCCCATCAATTCGTGTCTAACGGCCTTTTGGCCCAATCGTTTCGATCTGACGGCCTTTAGCCCAATCGTTCATACCAAACTATCATTCATGTCAAACGGCATTTGGCCCAATCATTCATATGTCAGACTATCATTCGTTCATGTCATATAGCCTCTAGCCCATTCATTCGTGTCATGCGGCCTCTAGCCCATTCATTCATGTCATATGGCCTCTGGCTCATTCATTCATGTCATACGACCTCTGGCCCATTCATTCATGTCATACGGCCTCTGGCCCACTCATTGGTGTCATACGGCCTCTGGCCCATTCCTTCGTGTCATACGGCCTCTGGCCCATTCATTCATGTCATACAAATATTTGTCCCCTGATTCAATATAACAAACTTATAAGACTTATATAGGGATAAGCAATTGGAAAAATAACATATTTCAGATATCTTTATTAAGATATTACTCACAGTGATCTACCGGTGGATTCACCTTGGAGCTCGACCTTACATATTACATAACACATATGGGTCACAATCAATTCAGTCCGTTCTTAATTCATACATCTATCTTAGGTTTCTTTCTTATTCTTTTAATTTATTCATAATGCTCAATGCATGCCTAAGAGTACTTAGAAGTGAAAGAGAACGGAAAATGAAACACATAACACTTTTACAAAATTTCTGAAACAGGGGTCTTCGCTCGAGCGTGGATTCCGACGCTCGAACGGACCCTCATGGTCTACAAAAGTACTGGTTGCCTCATTTTTACGCTCGAGCATGAAGTCGGGCGCTCGAGATGAGAGTCCCACTACATGGCTCCCCGCTCGAGCGTGAATATACCTGCTCAAGTAGACACCCATGTCTGCAAAACTTTTGGGAGCTCGCATTTCCCGCTCGAGTAGCGCTTTCCCTGCTCGAGCGGACATGCCAAATTCTGGAAAGTCCAAAATTGTTCTTGAGGCTCAAACTCGACCTTCAAAGGTCCAAAACTCATAATTTCGGTCCAAAACATGCAAATACATCATATAGCATATGGATGTAAGCAACATGAGGCCAATCATTCAAAATCATGGTCCAATTCTTCAAAATTAAACAACATTCCTTTGTATAATCATGGCTTATGCATTCAAACCTTATATAAGCTCCATATCTTTATTAATCAAACATGCATGCCAATTTTGACTTCATTTCTATTTCAAATGATGCAAATGGTGTTCATTCTCATGAAACTCAACAAAACAATGCTTGCATGTATGATCCAACTCTCAATCTTTTATAATTGACATGCTACATGTTAGATTATACAAATTTATGGCAATTCTATGCATGCATGTGCATATCTCATCAAAATAAACACAACTCATGTTCTTGATTACCATTCAATCTTTAATTCACAAAATCACAACTCAAACTATGAATTAGGGGTTGATTACTCACCTAGGAGCTTCAAACAATCAAGTTCTTTGAGTTTAACTTCAAATTTTCAAGCCTTGAGCCAAAATTGCACAATTCTTCCCCTTTCTCTCTCTAGAGCCGGCCTCTCTCTCTCTCTCTCACTAAAGTATAAACTCAGATTTTGAACTCAAAACAAATGAGTGTGAGTGCAAGTTGGCCTATTTATAGGCTCCCTTAATCAAATCACTTAAAATTAAGTAATGGTGCTTTAATTAGTCATTCTGAATCTGATCATTTTGATCCGAATCAATTTTCAATTAAATTTCACCGTAGGCTCTTAAAATTATGCCAATCACAATGACGTAATCAATTTCGATTTCTGTTGCCGATAGGGCCTTCAATTTAAATTCCAAAGCAGAAAGTCAAACAGATTTTCCTACGGTGAACAGATAGAAGTTCAAAACCACATATATTCATATAAATGGTACTCAAAATCATATCAAACACATAATCATATTCATAATAAGGATCAATTAGCATAATACGGAACAGGGTTATCACAGTCTTCCCCCCTTTAGGAAGTTTGGTCATCCAAATTTATTTTACCTTCGTCGGGGAACAAATGTGGATAGCGTAGTCGCATTTCATCCTCTTTTTCCCATGTGGCATCCGTCCCATAGTGTTCTTTCCATTCCACTTTCACCATTGGGATGGACTTGCTTCTTAATTGTTTCACTTACCGGTCAATGATTCGTTTCGGCCATTCGGCGTACTCCATATTCTCATCAAGAGCTACCCGGTGATAGTCAATCACATGAAATAGATCTCGAAGATAACCCGTCAACATCGATACATGAAACACGTTATGGATTTGTTCGAATCCCGGTGGCAAAGCGACTCGATAAGCAACTGGACCAAGCCTTTCTAGAATTTGAAACAGCCCAATGTAACGGGGTGATAACTTACCTTCTTTCCAAACCTGACTTGGCCTTTCATCGGATTCACACAAATAAACACATGGTCACCAACCTGATACTCGAGAGGTCTTCTTCGAACATCTGCATAATTCTTTTGTCGGTCCTGAGCTGTTTTGAGCCTTTGCTGAATAATTTTGATCTTCTCAGAAGTGTTTTGCACAATTTCAGGCCCAATGAGAGCTTTATCTCCTACTTTTGTCCAACAAATTGGTGATCTACACCTTCTACCATACAAAGCCTCGTATGGTGCCATACCGATGCTGGAGTAGAAGCTGTTATTGTATGCAAACTCTGCGAGTGGCAAATAATCTTCCCAACTCCCTTGAAAATCCAAGGCACACATCGTTAGCATATCTTCCAAAGTCTGTATTGTTCGTTCTGATTGCCCGTCTGTCTGTGGGTGGAAGGCGGTACTAAATCTCAATTCTGTCCCCATAGCCCTTTGTAAACTTTTCCACAATCTAGACACAAATTTTGGATCTCTATTCGAGACAATAGATACCGAAACTCCGTGTAAACGAACAATCTCATCAACATATATAGTAGCCAGTCTATAAGCATCAAATGTAGTTCTAACAGGTAGAAAATGTGAAGATTTAGTCAGTCTATCAACTATAACCCAAATAGAATCCATACATCGAGGAGTCCGAGGTAGACCAACAACGAAATCCATAGTCACATGCTCCCACTTCTATTTAGGAATAGGGAGAGGTTGAAGTAGACCGCCTGGTTTCTGATGTTCAGCTTTAACTTGCTGACATTGAAGATATTTTGGCACATACTCTGCAATTTTTTTCTTCATTTTAGGCCACCAATAGCTTTGTTTCAAATCCCGATACATTTTGTTATTGCCCGGATACATAGAAAATACTGACTTGTGGGCTTCATCTAGAATTCTTTTCTTTAGTTCCGGAATATCTGGGATACACATTCGGTTCCGAAATCTCAACACTTCGCCTTCAATGCTGAACTTTGCTTTCAGACTTGTCTCAAATTCATCAATTGCTTTCTTGAGGAATTCATCCTCTTTCTGTTTCTGTTTAATCTCATTAATGATTGCCGATTCGGCTGAAATAGTGGCTATCAATCCGCCCTGTTCACACAATACCACTTCAATTTCAGACTTCTCAAAATCTTACAAGATTTCTTTCTGTTCAGTAAGCAAACAAGCCATACTCCCCATCGACTTTCTGCTTAGGGCATCAGCAACTGTATTAGCTTTCCCGGGATGATATTGGATTTCAAGATCATAATCCTTTATCAGTTCAAGTCATCTCCTCTGCCGCATATTTAGCTCTTTCTGTGTAAAGAAGTACTTCAAGCTCTTGTGATCTGTGTAGACTTCACATTTCGCCCCATACAAATAGTGCCACCAGATTTTCAAAGCAAATACAACTGTGGCCAATTCTAAATCATGTGTTAGGTAGTTCTTCTTATGTGGCCTCAACTACATTAGTACACAACCCAAACCTTTATAAGATGCATCACTGAAAATTACAAAGTTTTCCGTACCTGTGGGCAATGTCAATATTGGTGCAGTGGTCAGTCTTGTTTTCAATTCGTGAAAGGCAGATTCTCTTTCGTCATTCCATTCAAATGGTTGCCCTTTGCGTGCCAGTTGGGTAAGAGGTACAACTATCCTTGAAAAGTCTTTCACAAATCTCCTGTAATATCCGACTAAGCCCATGAAACTGCGGACCTCTGTCACATTTGTCGGTGTAGGCCAATTCACAATTGCCTCTATTTTCTGCGGGTCCACTGATATTCCTTCCTTGTTGATCACATGTCCTAAAAAGATTACTTCATCCAACCAGAATTCACATTTCTTTAGTTTAGCGAATAATTTCTTTTCTCTAAGTGTTTGTAGGACAGTTCTCAAATGATGTTCATGTTCAAGTCTATTCTTGAAGTATATCAAAATGTCATCAATAAAAATCACAACAAATTCATCAAGGTAGGTTTTGAAAATTTGGTTCATCAAGTCCATTAACGCTGCCGGAGCATTAGTTACCCCAAATGGCATAACAAGAAATTCATAATGGCCATACCTTGTTCGAAACGCGGTTTTCTTAACATCTTCTGCTTTCACTTTCAACTGATGATACCCAGACCTCAAATCAATTTTGGAAAACACTTATGATCCCTGCAACTGGTCAAACAGGCATCAATACGAGGTAGGGGATATTTATTCTTTATTGTTACCTTGTTCAATTCTCGATAGTCGATACACAACTGCAAGGTTCCATCTTTCTTTTTCACAAATAACACGGGTGCACCCCATGGTGAAGTGCTAGGTCGGATAAACCCTTTATCAAGCAGGTCTTGCAATTGTTCTTTCAGTTCTTTCATTTCAGCAGTAGCCATTCTGTAAGGAGTTTTAGAAATAGGTTGGGTGCCTGGCATAATTTCAATCGTAAACTCTACCTCCCTGTCTACCAATGCCCCTGGCAATTCATCTGGGAACACATCTGGAAATTCGCTAACAATAGGGATACTACTCAATTTAAAAGAAATTCATAATGGCCATACCTTGTTCGAAACGCGGTTTTCTTAACATCTTCTGCTTTCACTTTCAACTGATGATACCCGGATCTCAAATGAATTTTGGAAAACACCTGTGATCCCTGTAACTGGTCAAATAGGTCATCAATATGGGGTAAGGGGTATTTATTCTTTATTGTTACCTTGTTCAATTCTCGATAGTCGATACACAACCGTAAGGTTCCATCTTTCTTTTTCACAAACAACACTAGTGCACCTCATGGTGAAATGCTAGGTCAGATAAACCCTTTATCAAGCAGGTCTTGCAATTGTTCTTTCAGTTCTTTCATTTCAGCAGTAGCCATTCTGTAGGGAGTTTTAGAAATAGGCTGGGTGCCTGGCATAATTTCAATCGTAAACTCTACCTCCCTGTCTACCAATGCCCCTGGCAATTCATCTGGGAACACATCTGTAAATTCGCTAACAATAGGGATACTACTCAATTCAACATTCAAAGATTGTTCAGACAACACATAACACAAATAACCCTGGCACCCTTTCTTGATTAATTTACATGCCTTCATTGCAGATATTAAATACGGTGGAGGTACTACCCCGTTACCCATAAATACAATTTCTTCCTATTTTGGTGGTCTAAACACTACCCGTTTTGTTACACAATCAATGGTGACACAATACTTAGTTAACCAATCCATGCCCAGAGTTATATCAAAGTGCCTAAAGTTCAAGGGCAACAAATCCACATACAAAATAGCATTCCCAATTCGCATGTCACAAAAATGATATATAGATTCACACAATACAGATTTCCATTCCCCAGATGGAGCAGACACACATAGTAGATATGGTAGTAATTCTAAAAGTCTATTTAGTCTAGATGCAAATGCACATATTACAAATGAGTGTGTTGATCCGGAGTCAATTAACATAAAAGCACCCTGATTACATATAGAAATAGTACCTGAGACAACTGCGTTAGCATTCCGTGTATCGCCCGAAACAAGCGCGAAAACTCTCCATTGCCTCACGGTATCCCCGGTGGTAGTAGATCTCATAGTATTTTTTGGCTTCGGGATTGATGCAGTTGAGCTAGCAGCTAGCTTCCCACTGTTCTAATTACAATCTCTGGCCATATGCCCTTGTTTACCACATTTAAAACAAGCTCCTGACAGATGGTAACAAACCCCACGATGCCTTTTACTACAAATATTACACATTGGGGATGTATCTCGGGAAGAATTATAAGTACTCAAGGAGCCCGTATTCTGCTTCTTCAAAAATTTCTTCTTCGAAAAAAAGCCTTCTCTCTTACTGCCTTTCCAATCTGTTGTTGGTTTAGTTTGTCTAGCTATGTTAGCTTCTGATATTATGGCCCGATCTAGCACCCTAATGTAGGTTTCCAACTTCAAGACATTTACCCTTTCTAAAATATCACTTCGAAGCGCACCTTCAAAATGCCTCACTTTCTTATAATCAGTATCAATTACATGTGGTGCAAACCTAGGCTTCATACTCAGCCACTGTCATGCTGTCTTGTTTAAGTTCCATGAACTCTGATACTTTCCTGTCACGAACACATTGCGGGAAGTATTTATCATAGAAAACTTCTAGGAATTTCGCCGAGTCAACATCTTTATGATTTTCACGCATTAACATCCACCTTCTTTTTGTTTTGTCTTCTAGCATAAAGGTGGCTAGAAGCACTTTCTGTGTCTCCGAACAAGGGAACACCTCAAATAGCTTTTCGATGCCGAGGACCCATGCTTTGGCTTTTAACGGATCTAATCTCCCATGGAACTGTGGTGGTTTCATTTTCTTAAACTCTTTGGTGAGAGCTATTATTCGGTCATCATTTTGATTATCTGGCATGGGTGGTGCCGGAGGTGGAGGTTGTGGTTGCTGCCACTGTTGTTGCCACTGTTGTTGTTGCCTCAATGTCTCTGCCATTTCCTGAATCAATCTTTTCATTCTATCCATTCTGGCAGTAGAGGACTCATTTATCTCATCACCTCTTGTTCTCACCATCTGATTAAACTTGCATTATACTTTATACAAAAGATTCACAGGTATGCATATACTTCACAGTTATGCATATACTAAAGAGCATACATATTCAAATAATTTGCAATGCAAGCAAATCACAACTTATAACACATAATCGTTCACATTAAAACATTTAAGCGTATTCTCGATGGTTTCAGATTCATATTTATCACGTGAATGCATCTTAGATCTTTTCTAGACACTTATTGATCATTTGGACAAGTGTGTGAGTTATTAACTCGTGCTCTGATACCACTCTATCATAACCCGAACCCGTCCCTATGAGCTAAGGACATAACCGGCCAGTAATCCAGGGATTACCTACGGCCTCAAACCAAACCAGACGTAACTTATCAGAGTGAAAGGGCCAAGCGGAAGCAAACTTACAAATTGTCCATAGAGCTGTGCTTACATGGCACATCACAAGTACATGTTAATAACTCACGTCAAAATAGGTAATACCACAAAGTTCTGTACATGCACAGGATCATTCAGGTCTTGGTCAGCCTAACCAAAACTTATATACAAAAGTAATCTAACATTCTCGCCAACATAACAAAATGTAACAAAATAACAAAAAGGGCGAAAACAAGTCTTATGCGTGAGACGTATGGGCTGACTCTTCAAAACCTTAACTGTTTCTCACATATTTCACTGAGACTAGGTTTGGACGTCCATTGGCTCACCTACATAGACATGAATGAGCGTGAGCGAAAGCCTAGTGAACAATATCAAATAAGGAAGATGCGTGAACAATCTTTGAAACAGTTACATCAGACGGCCTTGGGCCCAATTCATGTTTCTATTTAATGTGTCAATCGACTAAAGTTCTAGACGCATCAAACGACCTCAGGCCCAATCAACTCATACCCGACGGCCTTTGGCCCATCCATTCGTGTCTAACGGCCTTTTGGCCCAATCGTTCGTATCCAACGGCCTTTAGCCCAATCATTCAGATCCGACGGCCTTCGGCCCAATCGTTCATACCAAACTATCATTCATGTCAAACGGCCTTTGGCCCAATTATTCATATGTCAGACTATCATTCATATCAGACTATCATTCGTTCATGTCATACGGCCTCTGGCCCATTCATTCGTGTCATGCGGCCTCTGGCCCATTCATTCATGTCATACGACCTCTGACCCATTCATTCATGTCTGTCACGACTCAAACCCGCCCCTATAGGTTTAGCATCGTAACTGGCCAGTAATCCTTGGATTACCGAAGGCCTCTGAACAAATTGACAAAATTAAGGGGCTAGCGGAAGCTAATACATAAATATAGTTGTCCAATGAGCTATGCTGACTTATGTGAAACGAAATATTTAAAAACTTTATATACATAGTCAAAAGTCAATCATACATTATACCCATACACATTAAAGTATCTGAAGTACAGCCAACAGAATTACATCAAGTCATATATATACACAAAACCAACAAAACTTGAACACAGGATACTTCGGGAACCTCCACGTGAGGCACAATGGTTGGCTGACAACAGAACACATATAGCGATCCCGGTTTCCCTTTTCATTGGTTGTTGTGTTCATCTCGTTTACATCCTTTACTCTTTGTATTTGAGTCTTGAGTTGTGTTGGGCAGGTGTATAATAGGTTGGTTGAGCTTAGGAACCAAGTGTAGTTGCCCAGATTTTGGCCTTCACGCTCGAGCGGGGATTTTGACGCTCGAGCGGGCTCTTCGTTGTTGTCTATTCGCTCGAGCGGGGTTTCCGAAGCTTGAGCGTAGTTTTCCATCTTCCAGTATCTCCTCTGCAGTGTTGTGCGCTCGAGCGGGAGTTTTGACGCTCGAGCGGGATATTGTGTGTGACGCTCGAGCGGGGAGGTTTGACGCTCGAGCGGAGACCTGGTTCTGTAAAAGTTCTGGGAGTGTGTATCCGCCGCTCGAGCGGGATTGTTGACGCTCGAGCGGGAGTCTGTGAGTGACGCTCGAGCGGGGAGTTTGACGCTCGAGCGGGGCAACTTTTATATAAATCCGAGATATGACTTTTGGATCACTTTTTCAAGATCTTTTCTCTCTCTTACTTTTCCAAAAAGCCATTTTCAAAGCTTCTCACTCTAAAATCGGCCCTTTTCTCTTAGATTTGATCTAGTAGGAGTTGTTTGCTCACTTTTGGTCTTTACGAAAGTTGTGTTGATCGTCGAGGGCTACATTTTAATCTGAAAATTTCAAAATTTGAAGCACTTTGGTTTTGGTCTTCATCTCCATTGGAGCTCAAACTTTGAGGTAGGGATATCCTACTCCTCTTTATGAGCTTTGTCTTTAAATTTTAGTATTTTGAGATGTTGGGGTTGGTTTAGTAATTTGTGAAAGTTTGAGACTTTTGTCCAAATTTACAAAGTTGGGGTTTTAACTATATAAAAGCCTAGATGCATGTTTGGCATGGAAAAGTGGAATTAATGTTAAAACATTAATGAAAATGGAACCTAAGGGTTGAAATGCTAATTATGGAAAATGCCCTGATTACATTGGTTAATTAATTTGTAAAATTAATTGTGAGAAATGAGGAATTGAATTGGAAATGTTGAGATTGGGAATGTATGGGATTGAAGGGTGTAGTTGGATTTTATATCGCTCACCTAGTTGGAAATGTTGATTTTATATCCATTTGTTGCATTTATTTTCTGTATAGAAATAACTGCTTTGGGCTATCGGTGGAGGATAGTCTTGGTTGTTGTAGACAATGCATGATGATTAGGCAAACGGAAACTAATCACTGGAATGTGTC